>JAEQBH010007559.1:0-195467 GCA_016808115.1 Tetrastigma voinierianum | reverse complement strand
ATATCATGAGACCCATATATGAAATAAAATGACCCCGATAGGGCCCATCATCCATACTCATCCATATGGTTACAAACCATACATTTCTATAGATACAGGATTATTACATCACTCATAATACAAACATATATTAAAACTAGGTCGTTCTAATATATATACAAAACAGAATCAGGCCCACCGGTCAGGCCCGCTTCATAATCGGCCTCTAGGGTGACATGCGCTGTGCACATCTGTGCACGAAAGGGGTCACGCGGGAGTGAGCTAACGCGGTAGAGATAAATCCTCTGAGAACACTCCGCTAAGGTGCATGCAAATGATCATTTCATAGTCGAGCCAACCAGCCCGATCCGTGCATACATGTTGTATTATTATGGGAAAAAACTACATGCATGTGAGGCGACCTCTACATACCCATTAATAAATTGACCGACCCACCGCAATCTGATGCGATGAAGTATTACCAAGTGCGGTCAGACTCCCATCTCTCACAGCCAGTGATCTATAGTGATATTTATTTAATCGTTTACGTGTCTTTTTGGGCCGCGGAACTTTTGAGGTCTCCACGGCGGGTCTTACACCCTCAGGCATTTTGGACTTTCACGGTGGATCGTTGTGCAACCGAGGTTTCAGGGCTTTCACTGGGGGAGTATCTATCCTACTTGCTATGCGAGCATTTCATTTTCCATTTCGTTTAACGCGTGGAACTTCGATTGGACTTCGTCCCATTCCTACCCACGCGATTCAGCACGGCTTAGCATTGCCAAATCAGTACCATGCACACACTCTCATGTAATGTGATATTCTGCTTTTCAATGCAGTAATTTGTGCCACTTTTCAGACCCATGACCCGATGTATGAAAACCTCTGCATAGACATTCTCTGGCATATTACACTATGTGTGTTTTATGAACACTCATGTCTAATGCACACAACATTTCATATATTTAACATACATGCAGTCATGTTAATATTCCACATATTCAAATCAATACATCATATAAGCATGCACTACATCTTTTCTATCATTTAGTTCATTCATGTCAACACATCATTCAGCGTGTATTTAAAAATAATTCCGGCCATTACTTAGGCAAGTAATGTCGCAATTCTGTTCTTGGTAGAGACATGGTAATGTCAGTCATACAGCCCGATGCATATAATAATTATTTTCATCTTTATCACACATATTTTCACATTTCGATATGTCATTGAATTTATTAAGCAATAACGCATTAGTCATTCACGGCCATAAATTCGGCCATGCTTGGCCTCGGAAATAATATGGACTTAGTCGAGAAGAGTCCATTTTGTAAATATTACACAAAATTAACATGCAATTCCCTTCTAAAGCCATGTGCGAGTCCCAAGCATTCGATTCTGAAGCCGATCCGCGAGATTCGGAAGCGAGAATGGACCATTCCTCAGCTATCCGTGACCCGGTAATCTTTAGCCTACATTTTGGCTGAGAAATTTATTTTATTATTAAATTCTAGACTGTGAACTCAGTAGAGTCGAAACGCCGTCGGAGTTCGGACGAGAAAGATTATGGCGATCCCGAGATTGGCGCGGCCCGATTCCTGAGAGGTGCGGAAATTTGGGCCACACCCCCGTTGCCATTTTAACAAAGGGATTTTGCTGTCCCGAAACCTGATGTTCGAGTTTGAATGATCCCCAAGCAATGAAACCAGTCTTTGACCATCATAATCACAATCACAACATACAAATTAGCCGGAAAAACCAAAAGCGAAACGTAGGCCATTGGCCTGGCGTAAAATAACGAGTAGGAAACCTACTTCTTGTATGCTAATTCTGGTTCTTGCCATCCAGTGCGCTCCTTTGCCTTGACCTCCTTCATTTCCTCTTTCTTTTCCTCTTTCTCCTTTCTTCTTCTCTTTTCTTCTTTCCTTTTCCTCCACTTCTCCTCCCTTTCTCTTTCCTTTCCTCCATTTCTCTTCTCCTTTCCTCCACCCTCCTCCCTTCTCCTTGTGCCCCTATGGTAGGCTTCTTCTTGTCCCGTGAAGCTACATTCTTGCCACCCTGATCTCATATTTATAGGTCTTAACATGGCCATTGCATGATGATGTGGCTTGCCGTATTGCCCACGCCACATCGACTGCCATGTCTACATGCATAGGCCTTTGCCATGCGTGCGACATGGTTTGCCATGTGTCACTCTGCTCTTCCATATGTGTCACCTGACACCCATTGTC
This sequence comes from Tetrastigma voinierianum, assembly GCA_016808115.1. Classification (NCBI taxonomy): domain Eukaryota; kingdom Viridiplantae; phylum Streptophyta; class Magnoliopsida; order Vitales; family Vitaceae; genus Tetrastigma; species Tetrastigma voinierianum. The sequence goes on along the minus strand of JAEQBH010007559.1, from coordinate 193,257 downwards.
TCGAATCATTGAAGTCGATTATCTCGGTCTTGAAATTGACAAGGTAGTAGATTTCAGGGGCGATTAGCGGTCTGGCTGTTTGTCATCGAGATACAGAAAAATTCCAACTTTTCTCGGATTATTTCGGGTAAATTCTGTTTTGCCCTTTTTTTTGAAAAATTTAAATTTAAATTTTCCGCGGGTTTCCTGAGTTCCATCTTCTACATTTGATTTGTTGCCTCAAAGTCAATGATCCAAGGCTCGCCGTTTCAATTAAACCTCTAAAAGCAATTTAATCCATAGTTATACTTTTTTTTTGTGCCAAGAGGATGTCATAGGAGTTTGGGTATTCGATAGAGTTTATTAGAGATGCTCTATTCTCTTTGTTAACAATATTCTAGGTGCCTTTCTCCTAGTTCACTTCGTGTATAGTTTAGAGGCCCATCGCATCTCATCCTTTTAATGATGATTAGCTTCTATTCATATTCTTGTGTCCCCTTGGAAGTGAAGGGAGAATAATGAATGATCTCCCAGCCTCTTCTAGGAACCAACTCTTTTCTAGTATTCAAATATATATGTATGTTGGTGATATAATGGAGAGACAGAATACACACACAAATTGGAATTTCTCGGGTCTTACATTCTCCCCTCCTTAAGTGGAATTTCGTCCTTAAATTCAGGACAATCATATCACTCATATGCATATGCAAAATGCATTCTACCATGCATGTAAACTCGTCATTTAATTATTAACGGCCCGGAGCAAAGCAGTACCTTCATCCCTAAGCAAGAAGGATAGGTAGCGTGTCGTGTCTCGGCTCCCACATGTACTCCTCCACTCGTAGTGCCTCCATGGTACCAACCATGTACACGGTTTTGCGTCGCAAGGCACGATCCATGACTATCAACAATGCACCTTTGGTCCACTCCTGGTCCATCCTTATCCTTCAATCGTCCCCCGATCCACGCATGAAATTTGGATCACGGGTATATTTAAAGAGCATGAAGGCGTGAAATACCTCGTGGACACCTAACATCTTTGGCGTGCGTCAGCCGTCTGCCTTGATGCCCACCCTCGAGTATCTTGAAGGGTCTAATAAACCTTGGCGATAGCTTCTTGCGCTTGCCGAACCTGACCACTCATCTCTTAGGCATCACCTTGAAGCGTGATCACCCGACCTCGAGCTCTGGGGTGAGCGTCGCATCGCATAGCTCTTCTTAGGCTCACGGTACGAGAGAGAGCCAGTCGTATCAAAGCTCACCTTCTGAAGGTGTCTCTAATCGGTCGAGGACCAGTGGGGCTCTCCCACCCTCGGTCGACCTAACGGTGACCTACATGGCCTCCCATTACAATGCCTCATCTTGTGCCATCCGTATACTACTTTGATAACTATTGTCGTGGCGAATTCCACTAAATTTAATCTCCTCAGTATATGATTCGGAATGGCATGCTCGTGCGTGTCTTCTAACACACAGTATATAATCCATTACAACACATAACCCTACACAACCCTTGGCGGGTGTGTATGCGGCGACCTTCCCGAGTCGCGTCAGCGACGATCGATGGACCAGGTGGCTTTAGTCCATGTCATGTATGACATCCATTATGCAGGAAGCCGCTTCTTTATTAACAACGCGATGTAATTCCCGAAGGGGTATCAATTCGATTAACATAACTCTTGACACACTTTGAGCCTCTTACATTCATAGAGTCGGGGTATCTCCACGAATTAACTTACACCCAACTCCGGGATTCTCACCTTAGGGGATGCGACCCCCTCTTCTTTGCCACACACTTTAATTATTCTTCATCTCTGAATCGAACTATGAGTCTTCATTGGGCCCACGTCAGTCTAAAGACAAACTCATCCCACACTCACCAAGAGTGGTGAATGGCGTCACCAGTGCACCCACACCCCTGACTGCGCGATGTTGCCATGCACCTGACCTTAATGGCTGATCCTCCCTCTTCTTTGCCAATACTCCATCTGATTAGCCGTGCATCCTCGATTTCTCTCTCTATGGTCGAGAGTCGTCTTGACCATGGAGTCCATATCCGTAGGCGAAAGAGTCTCACACAATCACGCCCCAGAATGGACAACTTATTGATACCAGTCGTGATACCAGCGATCCCGAAACTGTATCGAAGATTGACATTCGGTCTCCCGACTCATCCTTTGCCCTCGACCTTCTGCAGGTGAAGTGACGCCCGATCGCGACACACCCGCGTGTCCCCGAAATCCACCTCGATGAAGCGGAACTTGCACTTACTAAGCAGGCGTATAGTGATGGTCTCATTAAGCGTAACATAATCCTCAGTGATACTCATGCTCCGCTCATTTTGGGAGTAGGTCGAAATGTCATCCACGAAGATACGAAAAAGCGATCTAGATAGGGTTGGAATATCTCTTGCCACCTAGGATCCATGAATCTTTGCTAAGCCGCGTTCGTCAATCAGGGCATCCCAGTAAACTAGGGTACGTATCCTAGCGTCTTAGGGATATCTGTATCCCACTGGCACCTCGGTGATGGTAACTAGTGCGAGAGGTGCATCTTGGAGTAGACTCGCGCTCCTCCATTGGTCAAATAAATCATCCCGATCCTCGGTAATGGTGCCAGAGATCACGGATCATAACTACTGTTCAGCTGCACGTAGTCGATGCCGCGGTCGAAGGGTCTTATCATGTAGCCCTTGATGACGGGCGCCCGTGGTGAAGTGCTGGGTCTAATGAACCTGTCGATGGCTCACGCTAGCTGGACTCACGAGTTCTAGCCAACTCGGCTTGGTGCCATCATGCGGAGTCATAGAGATGGAGTGAAGTACCCGGGGTGTGACTTCAATCACAGGAAGTCTGCGTCTGCATGTGAGTGGTCGGGTGGCTCTTGAAAACATCACATGCTTTTTCATGAACCACTCGAGGTAGGTGCAGTCACGGCCTCTCCTCGTCCTCTGAGTCAAGGCTCGTGATTGACCCATTAGCCATCCTGACACACGGACTCGTATCGCATGCGGGGCAAATATCATGTTGTCCCCACACGAAATACCACGTAGTGCAGATCCTGCTGATATGGCGGTAACTCTCTGCATCCATATTCGTACTTGACCATGTGGTGTCGACCCGATCCATCCAGGATGACATGAACTCGACATGTCCATGATCCTCCCGGGTCATTTGTGATGGGAGTCCGAGATCTCATTTGCCTTGACCTCGACATATCATCTATTCTCGCCACAATCACTGAGGAGGCACCGAATCTGATGGCTCCTCATGGTCTACAGAGGTCCTTGCCCATTTCACTGTTTGGGCTCCTTTTCCTGTTTGAATCACGATAGTCTAATCTGGTAGTGTCGGAGGTAATCTCGTAGCCTCTCAACACCTTCTGGATCTTTATGAACCCGATGGTGCGCCTGTCGGATCTCCCTCCCACATTGAATGTCGGAGGATGATGCGCTCTAGGCCTCTAGGAGTTACTAGGATGCAATCTGTCTACACTAACATACCCGGCTGTGCTATAGCATTCGACTATCAACTACAACCTCGGCAAAAAAGTCTGTGATCAAACAAGGTGATTGCCTAACCGGTACCACAATGGACGCCCTCTCGTCCTCGTCACTCTACTAGCCATTTTACCTGATTAACATGGCGGCCAAGAATCAGCTATGTTTCTTAGTCTAACTAGTAATGCGAGATCTTGATTATAATAGACTTGACAACCATAGTGACGCGTTCATTTTCTAAGTGGTATTCATAATTCCGGCCACTCGATTTATTTATTTGAAAGGTTCACAGGCTCTCTTGTTCATTTCGGTATCCGATACTGGGTCATAGTTCATAACCTTCGCATTCACCCTTTTCTATCTACGCATTACACCATGCATATAATAATTTTCTTTGCAACTCTCTTAGCGCCAATCACGATTTCAAATGGTAGTTAAATCCCGATACGAGTATCTACAGAGCCTGAACACGGCCAGAGACACTAATCATGGCTGATAATATCGCAATCAATTTTGCATTTTAATGTTGTTTCAACAAATTTATTTTGAAAATTTTATTTTTGAAAATTTTATTTTCAAAAATTTTATCAAATTTTTATTTGATTTTATTTCAATTTTTTTTTAATTTTAAAAAAAAATTCTGCTATGTGATGAATAGTGTTCATGAGCGGTGTTCATAGGAACGAGTCTAAACGGTGACTTAGAAAGCGGCGGTAGTCGAAAACCGGTCAAAGTGGTGGTGCATAAAACACCGTAGCCCGGCCTTGACGCGCGAGCGCGCGGCGCGCGCGTGCGTAGGCGTATCATGGCCCGGCCAAACTCGGTGTCGTGGCGCGGTGCGTCGTGCTCCAGCGACCTGCAGGCTGCGCGTGTCGTAACCCGGTGTCGTATCGCGGAGACAGTCTTGCCTTTCGCCCACAACATGTTGTGCCGTAGCGCGTATCTTACAACGCCTCTGGCGTCTTCTTGTGCACATTGCGGCGATATCGCCGCCTTGTAACCAGACGTATCGTCTTAAGTCTGCGTCGGCTAATTAAATATCGTGGTATATGTGCGCGACGGCCGTATCATGGCTTTGCCTCGCGACGCAATGCTTGGCCTTCAGCCACCTTGGTCGCGATACTGTTTGTGTATTGCGTGTCTGAAGCGCCCGGCCTTGAAGCACGCTGTCTGTCTCATCGGCTTCTTTGCGATACAATCCTTAACGACCTTCTAAAACCCTGATCTTGCCAGTACAAATTGGCCTTATTGCAATACAATCTTTCTAGCACATTGCACTCCTAGCGATTTTTCTTGCGTCTGGTGGGCGATAGCGCGGTCTGCACCTGAATTTTTTGCTGTTAATTCATTTTCCTCATTTCCATTTCTTGTAAAAATTTTCTAAAAAATATTTATACATATTTTTTTTTTCCTCTCGAATAAGTTTATAAATTTATTTTCTTACATTTTCTTCGATTTTACTACTTGCAAAACCTCGGAAATTTTTCTCGATGTTAAAATAAATTTATAAAATTTATTTTTCTTTGCTTCTAAAAATTTCTTCTCATTTTCCAACAACCCAAATAAATTTAGAAAAATTTATTTTATTTAATTTTCTTTAGTTTTACACTGTAAAACTTTAAAAATTAAATTTCTTCACCTCTAAACCAAATAAATTTATTCCAATTTATTTTATTTCTTCTTTTCGTTCCGATTTTCACTCTTGTAAAACCTGTTTCTTATTCACATCCATCTGTCACCAACTACATACAATCTCTGTATTACATAACATGGTATACTCACCATTCATGAACAAACACATGATCACACATGTTATAAACATCGAATCACCTGAAACATAGCAAACACATATGCGGTGTCTAGTTTTGTCCGTGATTTCCTAGGTAATCTGCCACTCTTGAACATCGAACCACCTAGTGGTGATGCTCTCCCACTCGACTATGGCCTAGCCCCGAATCCCTCAGGCCACTGGTGGCCAGGTATGCACAGGCTCGATACCAAGCTATGGCGCCGTCCAGAGTCGGGTTGACTACCGTCGGCTTGCGGAATACAGTGGATGTCGGGTTGCAGCGCCACTTCGGAAAATGGGCGGAGTCTCTCCTTTTTATGCGGGAGCTCTACCCCGAATACAATACACTGCGTATCACGTCTGGCTTGATCTGATATAATCAGTATATCGATCATAGGTATCGGCCACTTGGGCCCTCATGATACTTCGATATACATGTCTGACTATGAATCCAAGTATATCCGATAGTTACAGAGTTCAATTGTTTACTCTTATACAACACATATATTAAGATTCTAAAATTCTAATACATGTATGAAATCGTAAAATAATAATAGAGAACTTCTTTGGCTTCTGACCTGCAGGGTGAGCCATCTCTTGTCGCTCCTGGCCTGAAAATATGAATACCTCGACCGGGGTGAGCTAATGCTCGATAGTGGAATCGCCCACAAGTGGGCTGTCGCACCTAAGTGCGGTGCAATGTTCGATGAAAACACACGTTCAATGATGCATGATCCTGCCCGAGATATACACATGACGGCTTCAGATCAGGAGTCCTCACCCAGGCTCTCTCACACTACTTAAGCCTGCGTGTAGAAGGAATTATAGTAGGATCATGCGGTGGTCTCAGACCTAAGTAATTGAATTTGTCTCAGATATTATATTTAGTGGACTGCCCTCAAAGGGATATATCAGTTGGGCGGAGTCTCAGGCGTTGATATTTTTATATGTGGACTACCCTCCGATATATATATCAATTGGGCCGTCTCCGACGATTGATATTTTAAGTATGGACTACCCTCCGATCATTTAATATTTTTAGACAACCCTCCGAACCATTTTCTCTAGACTCATCTCATGCACTCACTCCTATAGTCCTAGGATGTTCCCGATTGCATATGGAATACATGTATGTCGGTTCAATCTGATCTAATCACATGCAAATATATCTATGCACATATTCACATAATATCCAATCACCTGATCATGTCATGTAATTATCATTTCAACATCAAAATTATTAGCTGTATTGACTGTGATCAAACACGAAGCGGTTAATTTAAATCCCCTTTCGACCCCCGATATATTCACTTATGAAAATACATTTTAGACCTTATTCTGAGCAGTGCATTCCCCAGGGTTTATGGTTCCCAGCAACAAGTCATCGGTTCCTTTGCTGAACCAGAATCTCATGACCATTCAGGCCTTTTCCAAACCAATACATGATTTAATACCAAATCACTCAATTTGACAACCCGATCGATCGTGAGTCACGGTACTCGTGAAATCAAAAATTCCCTTCAATTCGGTCCCCGAGTTTTGGGGCCGTCGAAAGCAACCTCTCGCACGGCCTCATTCGTTCAACATTTGCAAAGTATTTAAAGAGAATAAAAACCAAGTAAGGAACCCCTACCTCTTGGAGTTGAGGAAACTCCATCATCGATACCCTGCAGAAGCCTCCGCGTAAGTAGATTCTCCCTCTTGTCCGTAGGCGGTTTGATTATGCAATCTAGAAAGTGTTCCTCTCTCACTAAAACCTCTCAGCAGCTATTGGATCTCATTTCTTTTCCCGTTTTTTCCTCTTGTAATGAAGGAGAAGAAGCCTTTATTGACAATTTCATTTAGTGACTTAAAAACTTTTAATGACATTTATGTCCCTACTTTCTTTTTACCAGTCGATGTCGGCACTACCTCAGTCATCCATTTTCATCATTTTCTCTACTCATACCACTTATGGTACATGATCGTGCTATATGTGACTTCGTAGCATAGTAGTTTCTGTTTTAAAGCTTGATGTCTCGAAGCGTCACGGAGCTCATTGTCTCGGAATATTACGGGTACGTGCTAGCTAGTTTCGCCCGAGACAATTATCTTGATTGCAATCCATTTCATCATCAGGATCTAAATTAATTAGGATTTTCAATCTAAATTACAATTTTATAATCGAAATTCACGATTTTATATCGAGAAGTGGAATTTCTCGGGTCTTACATATTTTCATAAAAATTTATTTCCCTCCTTAGTTATTTGACCATTATCTTTAAACAAAACTTTCCACCTCACTTTATGTCCTTTATCACCTTCCTCCTACAAGTCACATTATCCATAAAATCCATTAACATCCATGCCTTAATCATGTTCAATTAAACCATTAACTATACTATACTTTCCCGCAACCCTTAAGCATTTAATCACTTTCAATTGATTAAAATCAATTGAACTCAACCTATTTCTTTACTACCTCATGATAGCCCACAACATGTCATGAAATGGTCATGTCAAAACGACTATTCATCGACATAACCAAGCATCCTGCACACTTGGTACAAAACATAAATTTTCAGCCATGTTCTAATCGTCCCTGTCCTCGCCTGGGTGGCTTAGAATGCGACTTCGATAGAACAAGTCGAGAACACCTAAAGCGGGTGGACGAAGAAGTTATGGCCTTTTCATTCAAAACCGGCCAATTTACTCTGTTTACGAAGCATATGATGCTCAGATTTCAGGGGTCTTAATCCATAATTTGACCTTTGGTTCTTTGTACTCATTTGAACTCTGAATGTAGGGTTCTTATTGGAATCACCCAAACGGATCACGAGGCTTCGAGATATATCGTAAACAGCAGAGTACACTTTCGGTTTTTCCATGAAGCAGAAACGTGCGAATATAGCTCCCCTTTGAATGCATTTTTAAGTCCAAATTGGTCGGAATTTGGATAGACCTATTTCAAGGAAATATGGTCTCCTAGTAGTCTAGTTCATTCGGCCAATTCAAATCGCTCCAGTCGGATGAGTGATGGCTAAGTTATGTGGCTCTGGTCGTGGAGTCTTAAAAGCAGGCAGTTTGCTGAACATAGGCTGGCTTTGAATGCGTTTTGAGTCGGGAATTGATTTGGATAGACTATTTCAAGGAGATATGTTCTCCTATCAATCTAGTTTATCCAGAAATTTGAATCACTCAATTCAGATGAGTGATGACCAAGTTATGGCCAAAATACAGTCATGGGGTCGGAGAAAACAAAGCCCGAATGACATCTCAGCTGATACACCCATGCCCTTCGTAAAGAAATTAACCCAGAGTAGAAGAAAAACCTACCTCGAATGGCGTGATTTCCGGGATATGTTTTCTCGGTTTCCATGAAACCGAACTTTGGACCTTGTTGAATCTGTGATTACGGTACCCCGCAGCGTAACCCTGCGTCGTAGATGAAACTAATTCTTGTTTGCGAGATCAGGCGAAAATGAAATCTCGTGAATCGAAGAAGAAGGTGCCTTTCTCTCTCTCTCTCTCTCTCATACTCTCTCTCTCTTCTGGTTTGGATGAGACCAAAATGAGCTTTAGATTTTAAGGATATTTATAGTGTGGACACGTCTTGAAGTAATGCCACGTGTCACATAGCCGGTTAAGTTTTGTTTTCAAACGATTTATTTTAGTCACGGTTTCAGTTTCATCTATCTTAAATGGACATTCTTTAAATATTTGACATTTTGATTTTCTAAAAATCTCATTTTCGGGAGGTCCGATGATGTCAGATTTGCCTCGAGATTTAGTGAAGAATGGGTGTCTCGGAATTCAACGAGAAATTCGTAGTCTTAGATTTTGTGAGGCGAATTCAGCGGTGAAGTCCGGTTTCGGTCATCAGAGATCCTAGAAAAATTTCAGATTTTCTGACCAAACTCTAGTTTGCCATTTTTCGGAAAAGAATTACATTTCTTATAACATATTTGTTTTAATCTATTAGCTTCTTTAGACTCAATACATTATTATGGACAATTTTTTTTTGGGGCTTATTTTTCAAAAATTAATATTCATTTGACTATTTCCAGTCAAATACCTACTGATTGAAAAAATTTACTATTCATTGAAACTGTAAATTCAGGGTGTTACAGCTATTAACTTGGATATTATTTCATCATGTATGGTTTTTAGTTATTTGTATATTGGACAAGTGCGGATAATAATATTATTTTCCTTTAAAAGAAAATAATAATAAGATTATACTATTATATATAAATATAACAAATATTTGATATTAAATTATTTGAATAAAATAAATAATTTTATTTATAGAATGGAATCAATTATTCATTATATTTATATATTTAAAATTTAAGTATTAATGTATACATTATATTTATAAAATAATTTTAATATATGCCTTTTGACTTATTTGATGACATTTTAAAAAATTTAAATTATTTTTAATAAATTTTTAATATTTTAAATTTATCAATATTTATGTAAATATATCCATCAATATAACTATGGTTTGTATTCTGATATTTTATACTTTAGGGCATTTGAGCCGATGTTTTATCGGTATTTTTACATTTATCGACATATTTTGAACTTTGAAGAGAGATGGTGGCTTCACATAGGGCATAATATAACTTCCGGGGATCGGACAAAATCCCTAAATCCTCCTAAACCACTACAAATCACCATAAATGTATCCAAGCTCCTAAACCTAATTCTCATGTACGTAAGATAGCGATGTTCTGTATGATTAATTTCATCTATATAAGCCTCTTGTAGTGGTGCGCACAGTTGAAAAAATGATCACCAATAATCTGCTCTTGTTCCTTGGCTCTTTACCAGTCTGATTCTTCTTCCTGCTCTCTCTCCAAGCCACATCCCGAGGCCATTTGCTTAGCCTTTCTTCTTTGCCGGCTTTATTATTCTTCTTCTTCTTCTGCTTCTTATGAGAAGAGACATCGATCGATGATACTCTTGTTCATAGTCGAAGTCGAATATAAAAATCCGTCGAGAATCGCGGATCATGAAGCGTGAGTTTTCCTTTTTGTTTTTCTTTGTTGTTTCTTGATCTCGAGATATGTTTTCGTCCCTGAGTATTATTAATGGATTTTGGTTTTTAACGCCTTAGGGGTTACTTTGTTTGAAGGAAAAATTTCCTCGTAAGTACACGCTTTCTTTTTGCCTAAAGATAATTTTTCTATGAAAGAGATGGTTGATGAATTGAAGGCGAATCCTTCTGTTTGTGATTAGTAATTTTCAAAGAAAAACAAAAAAAACAAAGAAAGATTTCCCCTTTCCAAACCCTTTGTTCGTGGCTCTATTTTGCTCAGTAAATTTGAGATGAATCCCGAGAGTCGAACATTTGTTTAACTAGCATTACCTTGGCCCTTTCAGTATTGAATGGATCTTTTGCTACTCGGTGAAGTAAACCCTAATTAACACTTTTTTTGTCTTTTTATAGGCAAAAGAAAGCAGTTCTTATTAAGCGCACCTTAATGACCTAATAGAATAAGCTCCTGGCGGAAGTTTTTTGATAATGGGATTTTCCCCTTCATAGTGTATGTCTCAGAGATGAAACATAGGTTATGCATTTATTTGAAACCTTTTACGTGAAAGTAATAAGGAAATAAGGAAGAAAATGAGAGGAATAGTTAAAATAAATAATATTTGGAGGAAAAAAAGTTGAAGCTTTATGAATTAATTCTATAATTTGGAGAAAAATTATCTTTGGTGGTCACTTATTTTATTGGAAAATAGAAAAAAAAGAAGAGCTGGCTTATTTTGTTGGAAAATAAAAAGGGAACTTCAACCCCCATTGACCCGGCCTCAGGCAAAGATGGTGCCATTTGTATCCGGCCTAGCGACTACAAACGCTGGCTCATCGTCATGGAATGGCACAGGCGGGAGGTGCATGCGGCAAACATGGTTCAAAGTTGTGGTATCGGTCAGGTCGGAGGTCTAGACGTCACTCCGATGCATCGATCATCATGACAGTGTCGGCCGATACGAAAATTAAGATAAATAGAAAGCTCTAAAAATTATAAGATATTATATAAATTATTAGAAAGTAGATGTAATTGAGCTAAAAAATAATGAAACAATTTTTTTTTAATATTATTCTCTCAAAAAATGATTTATATTATCGTATTTAAAGAATTATAAAATTATAATATAATTATTACTATATGTATTATAAAATTAATTAATTTTATCTAACAAAGCAATATAAAAAAGAATTATAATTATTATAATACATTCTGACAATAATATTTATAAAAATATAAGGGTAGCAGTTTAAAGGGACAAATTCAACAAAGTTGTAAAACTAACATTTTCTTTGAAATCGAACATAAGTACAAAAATAGTTCAACTACAAAAAACTCGTGCTCATATGAGAGCCGAGTTTTTACTCGTTGAACCTGAAAAACACACTTTGATCGTTTTCAGTAAGTCGACTCACCCAGGCCGTTTTCAATCGTCGGCTTCCCCATAGTGTCTTCCATAGCCGACTTCCATGACTGTTTGGGCTGCAAGTTCTTACCTTCTTCACTCTGTCAGCGGCACTACCTATTACTGGGTTAGAAAACTAGTGGATTACGAAAGTAAGGGTGTTGGTTTTTGTTATTTTGAAGGAATATCGATTTCTATGAAAAATAGTAGTTTTTTTTTTTTTTGTTGCTATGGGTAAGAAAGGATTTTAAACATACAGAATCGTGTTTTTCTTCTTCTGTAATTTTTCCTTCTTCTGTAATTTGATGAGTTAACCGAATTAACTTGAGATCTCAGCCGAATCATCCGAATTTTTTCGATTTACTACCGAGTCGTTGATTGTATCATATCCAATATCGGACTCGGTGCGACCTAGACGGATCTGAATCGGTAGATTAATCTTAGGAATCAGGCCAAGATTACAGACAGCGACAAATGATTGATTGTTACATTCAAGCCTAACTAAAGTTGTTGGGGTAGCAAGCCTTTTGCCATCTGTTTGGTTCTCGAGAAAATGTAACTAAGAAAATATGAGGTTGTTTTGGTTTCGATTGAATGGAAAACTTACCCCAACTGTACCGGACATTGTAGTGGTCTTCATTCACTGAATATTTTTGTTTTATCGAATCCCAAAAATTAGGAAGACCCTCTAACAATTAGAAATTTAATTTGTTCATTTTTATTTTTGAGGAAGCTCAATTATGGTAGTTAAGTTTTTCTTTCTAAAGCCAAATGAGTTAGGGTTTCCAAGTTGTTATGTGATTTGTACCTTTTTAGTATTCATTGCTTCTGAAATAGAGTAGTTTACACTCTGAAAGTTTTTCAAATGGAGCCTTAGGATATGAAATGTTGTTTTGATACACACCGTTTCTTGTTGTTGATGTATACCATGCACCTTTCTTTTTGGTTGTGTATTTTATTTTATATTTGTATAGTTGATCAGTGAAAATATTTGGGGCTTTGTGAATCATACCTGGTTTGTTGTTTTTACCATGAACCAGTGAGGAGGAAGCAAAGAAGAAGATTTACAATGTTTCATGTGAAAGATATCTTGGATTTGGCTGTGAGATTGATGAGGAGACCTCAAATAAGCTTCAAGGTTTGTATTACATTGATCTAACTTGTGGGTTTTTGTTTTGTTTCCAAAATTTTGTGTGATTGCCACGACTTTGGTTTGTTTTTCGGATGATATGTACTTCTCTTTGAAGAGCTTGCACAGTGTCGATTGTTCTCCTTGATTCATATGTTGATCCACAGTATATAAGGACTATGGAGGTAAGCTTTTGATGCTAATAGTTCTCTACTTATTCTCCTCCAGCTTTTAGCTTTTTTAGCTGTACCTTTTCCTAACTTACGACTTGATGGAGGCGCCACTAAAACCGGGGTCAGTTGACTGCGTCCCGACCGCCCGAGTCTGAGAGTGGATGTCGAGTTACCTACGTAGTTTGAAATCGATGAGTCTCCTTTGTCTGGAGAGCTCTACTAATCGTCTTTGCATATCTATCCCAATGATCCGATATATTCAATATATCCAATAGATCAAAATCACATAGTATCTGACCTTGGGCCTGATGATACTCATAATACATACCATATGGAATTCGGCCTATATACCCCAGTAATTCTGAAGTTCAAATGTTTTACTCTTATGACATATATTAAAATACTTTCAATTCTAATACACGTAAATGTCGTCAAAGCCCAAGCCACAATCCGGCTTTTCTTAATCTCTGACCTCTAGGACGGCTAGTCCCTACATATGATCTGTACTGAAAATAAAGGGGATCACTTGACGGGGTATTTAATGCTTTCACGATGGGAGAATCATGCTGAAGTGAGCTCACCACTAAGTGCGGTCTGATGTTCAATTTAAACACATTCAAGCAAATGCATGATCCTACTTGAATGTCTGCATGACCAACTCGAGATCCAGGAGTCCTCCTTGAGCTCCTCACACTCGCCCTAAGCCTCGTGTGAGAATGTTATGCTTTATTTGTGGGCTACCCTCAGATGTTATAAATTGTGGGCCAATCTAGATGTTATATTTAGTGGACTACCCTCGAGATATATCAATTGGGCCGCTCAGACGATTGATATATTATTTGTTTAATGGACTACCCTCAGATGGATGTATATCAAGCGAAGTAGCTCGACCCGATTGATATATTATTTGTTTGTGGACTACCCTCAGGTGAATATCAATTGAATAAGCTCAGACGATTGATATTTTGGTTTTGTGTGGACTACCCTCAGATAGTGTATTTTAGACTACCCTCAGAACCATTTCTCTCACTGGAACTCATCTCATTACTTAACTCTATAGTCCTAGGATGTTCAGTGCATATGGAATCACATGTGCCAATTCAATCTGATCCCAATCACTTGTCTGAAATATATAAACATGAATATATTCGCATAAAATTAAATCACCTGAAACATGTTAGGTGATTATCATTTTCAAACATCAAAATTAGCTCGCTTGGGCTAATGTTCAAAAACCTGGCTCGATTAATTATAACCAAACACATATTTTCACAAAAATATATTTTAGAACAACATTTAGGGGAATAGTGAAACCCTCGAGTTCTTATTCTGAAAATCCTGACTTCAATGTTCCGCTTAGTGAACGCAATCCCATGACCATTCGACCCCGATGCATGCAAGCAAACATCTAACACCTGAATTACCTGAGCCACACCCGAACAGCCCCTAAAGCGGCCCTACGGCGCTGCCAGCTCAAATCTTGTATCGGTCGGTCCCATGTTTTGGGGCCGTCAGCGCAACCCATTCGGCCTTTTTCATGCCGTCACACCATTTATTCAATAAATGATCCAAACATGGCACCCCGAGCAGCCCTTCCGCGTCGCGGCTGGTTTGGTTTCTCAATCAAATTCAATATTGGTCCCGAGTTTTGGGAGGGCCAGAGATCCAAAGCCGGCCGTTCGAGGCGCACCGAACTAACGAAACATCGAAAAACACTTAAAATGGGAATAAATCTCAAGTAGGAGAAAATCACACCTCAAGGAGTTTGAAGAAACTCCAGATCCGGAATCCATCGTAGCTTGCCGCGTAAACGTTTTTCTTAACGCCGGCTGCAGACGGTCGGATCGTCCAATATTTTAGAGAGAAGTTTCTCTCTCTAAAGAAAACCTCTCCAAAAATGGCCCTTTGGATCAGTATGGTTCTCACGTTTTTGGTCTTTAAAATGGGAGAGATGACACTGTTGACTAATTTGGCATTTAGTGACTTAAAAATCAAATCCCATAATGACCATTATGTCCATTTTTTACCAGATTTGATATTCGGCACTACCTCGGCCGTCCATTTTCATTATTTCTCTACTCATACCACTTATGATACATGAGTACGAGGTGCATATGTGACTTTAAATTAGCCTCGAAAATCGTTTCTGACACGAGGCAACGATGCCTCGAAAAGTGTCTTAGACTCTAGACTATCTCGGAAATTTCACGGGGAAATTTTGCGTGCTAACTAGATTTCACGAGATGATTCCAACGGTACAATCAGTTTCATCATCGAATCTAGAGAGGCAGAATTACGGATTTTAACGAAATTACAATTTTGTAATCAAAGTCACGATTTTGCCCTTATTCAGGAAATTGGAATTTTTGGTCTTACATTCTCCCATCATAAAGAATTTAGTCCTGAAATTAAGGACTATCATAATCACGCATGCATGTCTGACCTTGCGCTCCCATCATGCATATGGCAGTCATTTGATTTTAAGCGACTAAACCCATTGCCTCATCCCACTAGCGAAGGGATAGATGACACTTGTCGTGTCTCGCGCTCCCGTTGACTCACTCCGGCTCCTACAGTGCCTCCATAGCACCACTCACTAGCCTCACGATCTTGCGTCGCGAGGCAGATCCTGGCCCATCAACAATGCACCTGCGGTCCCTCCTCGAAGGTCCCGGTAAGTGTCTCGATCTCAATCTGTCCTCGATCCGTCACATGAGCTCGTCGAGTATATTCCAGGAGCATGAGCGTAAAAATACCTCGTGGACACGACATCGCTGGCGTACTTGCCTTCTTAGGTGCGCCGCCGGTGCCTATCTCTCGAGTATCTCGAAAGGCGATAAACCTCGGCGATAGCTTCCAGCTACAAGATCGACCACTCATCTCTAGGATTCACCTTGAGCGTGATCACCAACCTCGAACTATAAAGTCGGCGTCGTACATCTGCATAATTCTTCTGGCTGGCGCGTGAGGAAAACATTATCATCCTCGAAGCTCGCCCATCGGAGGTGTCTACAATCGAGATCGAGGACCGATGATGGGCCCTCTCCAGCCTCGGTCGACTAACTGATGATACGCAGCCTCCCGCACACAATGTCATATGGTGCCATTAGTATACTACGCGATAAGCTATTGTTGTGGGCGAATTCCACTAAGAGGCGGTGCTCTCTCTGTATGATTGGGGCCGTGGTCGTAGCATGTCCTCGTTTGTATATAATCCAATCTGACACGTAATACACCTGACAACCTCTCGAGTTACGATCATTGACGATCCATACCGGGCCAGTCAATCTGGTCCATGTCATGAATGACATCCATTGCAAGCCTACGCCCCGGCTTATGACGCAATCTGATTTCGAAAGTGGTGTCGATCTCGAGTCACCACAGGCTCCACATCACTTATTTCTGAAGTCTGCGTGATAACCGTAATCGTGTGTTTCATCTTGAAGCTGACCTGCTCTTCGGCTTACACTTGAAGCCTATCACATTCTCCACGAAATTCGGGATATCTCCTTGGGCTCTTCTTCCCAACTCCAGGATTCTCACCTTAGGGGATTCTGACCCCTTTTTGGCACATACACTCTGATTACTCGTCATTTCTTGAATCGAACTAAGAGTCTTCATTGGACGTAGTCTCAAGGACAAACTCAACCCTCACTCACCAAGAGTGGTGAATGATGGTGCGGTGCACCCTGCAGGCTCGGCCGCGATGTTGCAGGTGCACCTGGCCTTGATAATGTCATGCGACAACGATCAGGTTCGCCCATGACGAATCTCCAGTCGCACTCATGTCTCGACCTATCGAGGTCAACTCTCACCTACATCCTGGGAAGAACATTTATACACAGCTTCTCTAAAGGTCTTAACCTCTAGCCCAAATCGATGCGAGTGTCGGGTGTGATGGCGGATGGGTCGATGCGACGACGGAGTAATTTGTCATCTCATCCATGTCGATCGACATCATCGACGATAAGGTCTGCCACCACTGGGTCCTTCACACTTCCCCTGCGCCTTCTGATGTCACGACCCGACCCACACTCTGGCCCTCGTACATACGTGGTCTTTGGAAGTGCTTGTATAACACCTGGCGGCCGGTTCCTACGACCAGTTAAGGTGTGGAGAATGAAGCGCTATACTCTCTGTCTCTGCATTGTGGGGCTATTAACGTCCCCGAAACCACAGGATCCACTGTCTCCGGGAGCAATCCGAGTCACTCGTGCTCCGATCTGTGCAATCCACGAAACTAGTGTGGAGAAGAAGTGTTACGCCTTTTCCTGAGAGCCCAGGGGTGATCCTCCCTCTTGTTACCAACACCGTATCCAGAGTGTTCCAGTATCCTCGATTTCTCTCTCTATAGTCGGGCGAGTCCCGACCATGGAGTCCATATCCAGTAGGCGAAATCTGCAAATCACATACAGATGAATGACCTCGAAGCCATTCACCGATCTCTGTAATGCCAGCTGATCGAAACTACGTATCTTGAAGATTGACATTCGGTCTCTCGACGCATCGCGCGCCGACCTTCTCTGGAGTCGTGACACTCAGTGCGACACCCACGTGTCCCAAATCTCACCTTAATGGCGAACCGCGCCCGATCTTGGCGTCACGGTGATGGTCTCTGTGGCCCGTAAAAAAGCGATCCTCTGGTGTCTCATGCCCCACTTTGGTAGGAGTAGATGAAATGTCATCGAACTTCGACAAAAGTGATCTAGATAGGGTTGGAACACCTATCGTGAATCATGAATCTTTTCAGCGCATTGAGTCAATTCAAAGAGCATCAACGTAAACTCGAGTGCCCATAGCAGCGTCCTAAGCCCATTTGTCTTGGGGATATCGTCTCTGGCCTCAAATTTGATGGTAATGGTCTGAAGTCTATCTTAGAAGTAGACGTGGCTCCTCTCAACCGTCAAACGAATCATCAATCCTCGTGATAGGTCGGAGTTCTTGTCGTAACCACTATTCCAGCTGTCGATAGTCAATGCCTGATCGAAGAGGTCTTGTCCTTGCTTTTTGGAAAATAGAATAAGGACGCCCCCGTGGTGAAGTCTTTCGATCCCAATGAACTCCTTATCGATGAACTCATTCACTGTGGCGGACTCTGAGTTCTGCTTATGACTCGGCTGGTGCCATCTATCTTGTAGTCATAGAGATGGGTGAAATACCGGAGTGTAACGTGTCGGTGTCCGAGGTGACTTTCTGAAATCTCCATGCTCTAGAAGCTATACTCAAGATCGGCTCATGATGGATTGAGGGCGGATGATGAGATGACGCGGATGGGACCTTCGAGGAGGGACCGGTGTGCGTGTTGATAGCGTGATCGGTCTTTGCGTGCAAGGCGTGAGCTGGTGGTGCTATGGAGGCAACGTGGTGGGGAGTCAGCGTGGGAGGCGAGGACCGCGATGCGAGACATCTGTCCCCTTCTTGTTTAGGGATGAAGTGCGTGGTTTGATCGTTTAAATTTAAATGAGTCTAAATGCGCTGATGGGTGCGTTGCGTATCGTATGTGAATTATGATAATCACGAATTTAGACCAAAATTCTTTTAAGGAGAGAATGTAAGACGAAAATTCCAATTTACGGAATAAGGGCAAAATCGTAATTTTGTTTACAAAATTGTAATTTCGGGATTAAAAATAAGTAATTTATTCTCTAGATCTCGGATGTGAAACGGATTACTTAGTTGGAATCGTCTGCAAAATCTAGTTAGCCGCGGAAAATTTACGTAAATTTCGAGATAGTCGGTCGACCTGCGTTTTGGGGGCATCGCGGTTCGGTGTAGTAAAGCGATTCGACGAAGAAATTCACATATAACATGTACTCATGTACCATAAGTGGTATAAGTGAAATGATGAAATGGATAAATGGGAGTAGTCATAGAGATATCAAATCTGAGTAAAGGGACATAATGGTCATTATAGGTTGATTTTTAAGTCACGAAATGCCAAATAAGTCAACAGTGTCATCTCTCCCATTTTAAAGACCAAAAAACGTGGAGAACCATAATTTCGATCCAGTGGCCATTTTTGGAGAGGTTTTCTTTAGAGAGAGAAACTTCTCTCTAAAATATTGGGTGATCTGACGTCGATCTTGAAGCCAGAGAAGGAAACGTTCTGCGGGCGGCCTCTGTAGCGTGGACTCGGGATCGGGAGGTTTCTTCAAACTCATGAGGTAAGTTTTCTCCACTACTTGAGATTTATTCATTTAAGTGTTTTTCGATGTTTCAGTTAGTTTGAGGCCTTGAGCAGTAGTTTGATCGATCCCAAAAACTTGGGACCCTGGTGTGTATTTATTGACCGAGGCATGGCCGAGTGACGTGAAGGGCTGTTTGGGTGCCATGTTTGATCATTTATTGAATAAATGGTGTATCGGTATGAAAAAGGTCGGGAATGGGTGGGTTTGATGCGTCTGAAACATGGGACGGGTGTCTGAATTTTGGGCAGTGCGGTAGTAGGCCTTTAAGTACATTTGGGTGTGGTTTGTGTAATTTGTGTGTTAGATGTTTGCTTGGTATGCGTGGTGAGAATGGTAGTGGATTGCGGTTCAGCCCAAAGCGAGCCCAGATTGAGTTGTGACTTTTAGAATAGTAGCGGGGTTTCAGCAGTGAAGCCCGATTCTAAAATATATTTTTGTGAAAATATGTGTTGGTTAAATAATTCGAATGGTGCTTGTGTTTGAACATTAATGAGTGAGCTAATTTTGATGTTTAGTATGTTTGTGTGATTTAATTTTTATCACGAGTATATTCATGTTTTATATATTTGCATGTGATTGAGCTGTATTGGAATTGACACACATGCATTCCATATGCCTTGGGCGTCTAGGACTATAGGAGTTAGTGCATGAGATAGTCAGAAAATGGTTCGGAGGGTAGTCTAAAATATTAATTATCGGAGGGTAGTCCCACCAGGCAAATATCGATCGTCGGATGACTGATTGATGTTCATGGATAGTCCCATGACAAATAATATATCCCATTGTCTCGGGCTTGGCCCAGTTGATATATATATTCATCGGAGTGATCCACAAACAAATAATGTATCCAATCGTCGGGCGGCCCGATTGATATATCTCGGAGGTAGTCCAGCCAAATATAACATCGGGGATGGTCGCGATTTATAACATCGGAGAATTTAGCCGCAAATAAAACATAATATTCCGTCTGAGGCAGGCGAGTGTGAGAATCGGTGGACTGGGATGAGTTGGTCATGTAGACATTCAAGTAGGATCATGCATTTGCTTGGATGTGGTGGTGGAACATTGCATTGCACTTAGGTGGTGAGTAGCCTACTTGGGGGCGATTCTCCTCACGAGCATTAGCTCACCCGATCGTGGGATCCCACTTTATTTTTAGGTACGGGGACCGTGGGGACGGCTCGTCTTAAATTTGAGTTAGAAGAAAAGCGGATTGTGGCTTTGGCTTTGGCGATATTTACACATGTATTAAATTTGAGTATTTTTAATATATGTTGTATAAGGAAGTAAAACAATTTTGAACTCTTGTAACTATTGAATTATATAGTTGAATTCATAGTTAGTATATTATGAGTATCATTGTGGGCTAGTAAAGTGGTATTACTCATGTGATTTGATCATTGGATATGTGAATATATTAGACTGCTTAGGATAGGATATCTCAGTGCGTATTTGGGTGGGGCTCTCCGTCTGAAGGACTACACTTTGCAGTTACCTACGAAGTGGTCAGATGGCAGGCGTCCACTTAATATTCCGCGAGGTTGTGGTGAGATCAACGGACCCCGGGTTTTTAGGCGTCGCGGCTGGTATCGGAGCTTAGATATCACGAATGCACAGGGAACTGGGTTAGATTATTCATCAACACTAGGTGATTACCCCTTGCTTGATGTGGAGAATAGTATATGGAAAACCTATGAGTTGAGGATTTGGGGCTTGGGCCGTAATTTAGGAAGAACATCACTGCCACTGTTTGGTTTTTGATGTTCGGTTTAGGTATGAGATTACCTAGAAATCCTTGGGTTAACCCCAGGACACTACGTGCCGTGTGTTGATGTGTTTCGTGTGATTTGGTGGTGTGTATGATGGTGTTTGCCATGTTTTATGTCTTGAGCTTGTATGTGTGCTTGGTGATTAGCACATGAATGTAGAAAAATATTTTAGAAAATATTTTGAGTGGTGCAATGTACAAAACTGGAGGGAGAACATAAAAGTCTATTTGGTTATTGGATAATGAAATCAAATTTTAATAAATTTGAGGTTGAACACTAGGATTAGTGTTGTATAATGAGGTTTTGAGGAAATGCAGACCATTTTCCAGAATTAAATGAAAAAAAAATGATAATAAACAAAATAAATTTTAAGCAATTTATTTGGTTTATTGGAAAAAAAAAATGATGAGAAAAAAAAAAAAAAAAAAAAAAAAAAATATATATATATATATATATATATATATATATATATATATATATATATATATATATATGCATATATATTTTTTGTGGTTGCAGTCATTTTGAACAAAATAATAAAATAGGTGTGTATTTTGGTGTCTTCCCATTAATTGGAAGAGAAAAAAATGAGGAGAAAAATAATTTTCTATGATTTTACAAGTAGTAAAATTGAAGAGAATGGAAGAAAATAAATTTTTATAAATTTATTTGAGTGGAGAAAATTTTTCAGTGAAAAACTGGGAAAAGAAAATAAATTTTATAAATTTATTTGGTTATGAGATGAGAAAATAATTTTCTAAAGTTCTATATGGTGTAAAATTAAAGAAAATGGGGTTAAATAAATTTTTATAAATTTATTTGAGTATTAAAGTATGAAAAATATGATTTTTAGTGATTTTTCAGTGATGGAAATAATGGAAATATATAAATATAATTATAATGAAAAAAAAAAAAAAAAAAACACAATGCGAGAAAAATTGAAATGGAGCTCTTGCCCATTTATGCAGAAAAATAATGTATTGCGACTTAAAGGCTTCAGAGGGGCTTGGTGTATTCTGATACAACTTCTTTGGAGAGAAAGAGTGAAGTGTATTGCGATAGAAATTGTATTATGAAGCAGGTACGACCGGGTTGTGAAGCTGTATCCGCAATCTACAACCTTTGTGTCGTGAGCAGTGGAAATTTGGGAGAAAGAGGTACGTGTCACGTCTGATGTGTGTCGTGGCCCCGAGAAGCGAGGCGCGTGACATGGGCGGGCGCGAACCTTGTTGTAAGCCGACAGGCGCGCGAAACGCCGTGGCGAGATGTAGCGCCTGTGGAGCGGCGACGTGATGAGGCACGGGGCGTGCGGAGCGGCGGCGTAGCGAGGATCGCGCGAGGCGAAGTGCGGCGAGGCGCTGTGAGGCGGCGGCTGTGGCGCGAGACGCGTGGTAGCGAGCGGTGCACTGGTGCACTCGGCTTTATTTCCGGCCGATTTGACTTCATTTTCACGGTCGGATTTTGGACGTTGTTCGTGAACCCGGTTCATGAACACTGTTCATCTCAAATTTTTCGAAAAAAAAAAATTAAAAATTTAAATAAAATCAAATAAAATTTGATAAAATTTTAGAAAAATAAAATTTTCAAAAATAAAAATTTTTAAAATAAAGAAATTTTCGTGAACAATATTTTAATCGCGAGAATTGATTAAGTATACGAGTTAAGTGTATGATTAGTCTCAGACGTGTTTATGCCTTAGAATGTTGTATTGTATTTTGCTACCATTTACAAATCGTGATTCTTGCTTGATAGTTGCGTAGAAAATTATATGCATGGTGTAATGCGTATAGAAAGAATTGAATCTTTAAGGTTATGAATTGACCTTAGGGTTTGGATCTTGAAATGAAGCGGGTCGGTTCATGGTTTGTCAAATCTATTAATGTCGGCATCTGCATTACTAGTTAGACTGAGATGAAAATTAAATGATTCTGGTTGCCATGTTAATTGTGTAAATGGCTAGTAGAGGGAGCCGAGGGCGTAAAGGGCGTCCGCGGGATGCGGTCGAGACACCACCCCGGTGTCGATAAACGAAGCCTTTGCGAAATTTATCGTGTCTGGCCCATTGCTATCGTGCGAAGTACAGTATAACGAGGTAAACCAGAGAGATCCTAGTAACCTCAGGTTTTAGGGCATTATCATCCTCAGAGCATTCACGAGGGAAGAGATCAGATGGTGGTAGACCATTGATTCACCGTACGAAACGAGAAAGTGTTAGAGGCTATGGAGTGCCTCGTGCGACCGGATAGACTAGGCTGCGTTCTAGCTAGAAGGGGGAATGAGGCCCAAATATGATGGAGATGGGGCAAGGACCTCTAGAGACCTTAGAGGGAGCCGGTTGTGCGTGAGTCTCCCTGGGATTAGGGGCGAGGAATAAGAATGATGAGTCGAGGTTGCGAGTTAGAAATCTCGAGACTACACTCGCAGTGGACGAGGATTTTGAGCGTGTCGAGTTCGATGTCTGCATCTGAGGATGGATTAATTTGATAACCTACGAAGTCGTTATCGATTGTGAAAGCGGAGATTCTGCACTTTATCACGCGGGCGATGTCGTATGGTATTTGAGGGGACCAATCATGGCATTTTGCCCGGACGATATCACAGTCAAGTGTTAAGGAGACGATTAAGCGAGTTGGCTCATGACCTTACCACCTGAAAGGGCAGAGAGAGTTATACTTGGATCTACATCTCGAGTAGTGTGCCAATATGTGGATGTTTTTCGGATGAAATTTACAGATTTGCCTCACATAGGGATGTAGACTTAGGTGATTGCGGGTATTTCACCCGTCTACATGACTCGCGCGGATGGCGCAGGTTGAGTTCTGCGAAGACTTCGAGTCGATTATAGGAGCTATTGGATAAGTTCATTAGGCCAAGACGCCGCGTAGGGCGCTCGTTACATTTTCCAGAGACAGACCCGCCGTGCATTGACTATCGGCAGTTGAGCAGTTACGATCGAAATCATTACCCGTTCTGCCAGGATTAATGATTTGTTGTCAGTTGAGGAGGCGAGTGCACTCTAGATGAACCATGGCGGTTACCATCATTGAGGTTAGGGAAGACGAGATATCCACTAAGACGGCGTTTAGGGCGCGTTATGGGCGCGGAGTTCACGTTGATGCCCTTTGGATTGACCCGATGCGCTAGCGCATTCATGGATCTCATGCGTAGAGATTGTTGACCATATCTAGATCGGTTGTCGTAGTCTTCTTGGATGACATTTTGATCTACTCGCAGTCAAAGTGGGGGCATGAGTATCGCCCGGATCGTTTCACGATTGTTGAGAGACCATCGGTTATGCAGCGAATCGATGAGTGCGGTTAAAAACTACTTGGGTGAGATTTTAGGGACACGTGGTGTCGGCGCGGGAGTGTCCGGTCGACTAGAGAAGGTTGTGGCGATGATCGCGTTGGGAGAGACCCGGATGCCGATCTTGAGATCACGTAGTTTCTTGGGATTAGTTAGTGTCTGAGGAGATTCGAGAATGGTGAGGTTGTCGATTCGAGGGCGAGTTATGGGATTCGCCTACGGGATATGGACTCATGGTTGGGACGGCCCTGACCATAGAGAGAGAAATCGAGGATACTGGGAACACTCGGGATACGGGTGTTGTGAGAGGAGGATCGGCTTTCTCCTGGATTCGGGGAAGGGCGGAGAGAGACTTACGCTGTGTAGTTTGAGGCCCCAGGGCCCGGGATTGAGCATGGTGGCTGGTTGGCTCCTGGGACGGGGATCCCGGGGTTTTGGGGGTGGCCACGATCAGTCGGCCCAGTAGAGACGAAGTATCACAGTTCATTTCCTCCGCACCACCAGAATGGGTCGAGGCCGGTTCGGTTCGGGGTGCTATACAAGCACTTCGGCCAACACGAGATAGGCGGAGGGTAGGAGTGTGGGTCGAAGTCGAGGAGACCGGATCGAGGTGCGAGTGTAGTGGACCTTAGAGATTGGTAGACTGTGGTTGATGATGTCGGGATTGACATGGATGAGATGGCGACCATCGGGTTGTCGATGGTGGGACCCTTATCCCAGGGTTGTCACACGACCTGACGTGGTTGGGCTTAGAGGTTAAGACCTTTGAAGCGGTATAGATGTTCTTCACTAAGATGTAGGGTGAGAGTTGACTGATAGGTCGAAGTTATGAGTGTGAGATCTGCAATTACGCTCATGGTGGGCAAAGGATTGGTTATCCGCAGTATGACGTGTGCGTTTGTGTGCGGGTAACATCGCGTCAGTCGGGTGTGGGTGCCGTGCGATCATTCACCACTCTTGGTGAGTGAGGTTGAGTTTGTCGCCCGAGACTCGTCGATGAGACTCTTAGTTCGATTCGAAATGACGAGTAATTAGAGTGTGTAGGGCAAAGCAAAAAGGGGCTCGTAAATCCCCTCAGGTGAGAATCCTGGAGTTAGGGTGTAAGAGGCCCAGGGAGATATCCCGAATTTCTGTGAGAATGTGATAGGCTTGAAGTGTAAGCCGAAGAGTTATGTTGCCCAAGATGAAAACACACGGACATGGTTATCACGCAGACTTAGAGTTGAGTGATAGGAGTGGAGTGACTGAGATTTGGACACCCGCACAGAGTAGAGTTGAGTGATAGGGTGAGGGGTGACTCGAGATTTGGACCACTTTGGAAGTGCGTTGTGGGTGTTGTTAAGGTGGCGAGGCTTGGTAAGTGGATGTCATTCATGACATGGACTAGATTGGCGGTCCAGTGGATTGTCAATGATTGTAACCTTGGAGAGGTTAGTGTTGTGTAAGGGTTCGTGTTGTATGGATTATATACAGTGTTAGAGGGACATGCTCTGACCGTGCGTCTTTGAATCATAGGAGTAGAGGAAGCCAATTGCGCCCAGTGGAATCGCCGCCCAGCAATGGTTATCCCGGTGATATACGAATGGCACCATATGAGACATTGTGTGGGAGGCCATGTAGATCAGATTGGGATTTGGGCCAGAAGTGGGAGGGCTCAGTCGAGATCTTGTCGGTCGAGACACCTCTGCGGATGGTGAGCTTGATCTGATAAAGCGTCTTCTCACGGCTCGGGCGGCGGAAGAATTATCACGGATGTACGACGTCGACCCTTAGGATTCCGAGGTTGATCACGTCTCCTTGAAGGTGAATCCTAGGAGAGTGGTCGGTCGGCTTGGCCCGCGGGAAGAGTATCGTAAGGTTTGTGGACCTTCCGAGATACTTTCGAGAGGATGGCGCCTCGCCGCGCTCACCGAGTTTGGCGATGCAGCCCGTATGTCGAGTGTCCACGAGGTATTTGCGTCTCCATGCTCCGATATACTCGAATCCGGCTCATGTGATGGATTGATGACGATTAGGGTGACACGGATGGGACCTTCGAGAGGACCGGTGTACGTGTTGATAAGCCGTGATGGTCTTGCGATGCAGGCGCGAAATTTAGTAAGGGGGTGCTATGGAGCAGTGGTGGAGAGTCGGCGTGGGGCGAGCACGATCGCGGGCCATCTATCCGCTTCTTGTTTAGGGATGAGAAGTGCGTGGTTTAGTCTCGTTTAAAGAATTTAAATGACCCAGGTCTGCACATGCATGATAGAGTCTTGCGTTAGTATATTCGTATATCGCGTGGACCTCAGTGATCTGAATTTGGGGCGAAATTCCTTTAAGGAGAATGTAAGACGAAAATTCAATTCACGGAATAAGGGCAAAATCGTAATTTTATTTCTGAAAATTGTAATTTAGTTAAAAATCCGTAATTTATTCTACAGATCTCGGATGACAAAGCGGATTGCGGGTTGGAATCGTCTACGCGAAATCTAGTTAGCACGTAAAATTTCGTAAATTTACGAGATAGTGGTCGACCGTTTTTCGAGGCATCGGTTAAGATCTTAGTAAAGGTGCTAGAAGCGAAGAAGAGTTCCGCATCCAGCCCGACCGCCGCTCCCAGCTCATACTTGCCATAAGTGGTATAATTAGAGAAATGATGAAAATGGATAAGTAGAAGTAGTCTCAGAATATCAAATCACGGTAAAAAGGGGCATAATGGTCATTATGAGATTTGATTTTAAAGTCACTAAATGCCCGGAATTAGTCAACGGTGTCATCTCCATTTTAAGACAGCGTGGAGAATCGAATTCGTCAGAATTGGCCATTTTGGAGAAGGTTTTCTTTAGAAACTTTCTCTCTAAAATATTAGACGATCAAACCGTCAGCGATATTATTAAGTAAAAAAAAGGAAAAACGTTCTGTGCGGGGCGGGCTGCAGCGTGGACTCCGAGGATCGGGAGTTTCTTCAAACTCCTTGAGGTAGGATTTTCTCCTCTTGAGATTTGTCGGAATTTAAGTGTTTTCGATGTTTCGGTTAGTTTGAGGCCTTGAGCAGTAGTTTGATCGATCCCCAAGCTTGGGCCCGAATTTATTAATTGTGAAACCAGAAACACAGCCAGCGGTGACGTGAAGGGCTGTTTGGGTGCCATGTTTGATCATTTATAGAATAAATGGTGCTTCGATGCAAAAATGTAGGGAATGGGCCGTTTGATCGATCCCGAAAACATGGGGCCAAGATTGATCAGATTTTTTGGAGCAGTGCAGCGGCGTTTGCTTAGGGGCTGTTTGGGTGTGGTTTGTGTAATTTGTGTGTTAGATGTTTGCTTGGTATGCATTGGGCCGGGAATGGCCGTGGCGGGTTCACTAAGCGAACCGTTGAGTTGTGACTTTTCGGGAATAATGTAGAGGTTTCACTGACTAGAAACGATCAAAAATATATTTTGGTAATGTGTGTTTGGTTAAGTAATTCGGTCAGTGCTTGTGTTTAATTTGATGGCAAGTGAAATTTAATTTTGATGTTTGAAATGATAATCACCTAACATGTTTGTGTGATTTAATTTTTTATCTTGAGTATATTCATGTTTATATATTTTGCATGTGATTAAACTGTATTGAATTAAGCATGCATTCCATATGCCTTTGGAACATCCTAGGACTATGGGAGTTAGTGCATGAGATGAATACAGAAGAAAAATGGTTCGGAGGGTAGTCCTAAAATATTAATTATCGGAGGGTAGTCCACAAACCAAAAATATCCCGATCGTCGGAGCGACGATTGATATTCATGAAGTGAGTCCATAGGAGCAAATAATATATCAATGATCGAAGCGGCGGGTTGATATATATATTCATCGGAGGGTAGTCCACAAACAAATAATATATCAATCGTAGACGACCCAATTGATATATCTCGGAGGGTAGTCCACTAAATATAACATCGGAGATGGTCCACAATTTATAAACATCGGAGGAGTAGCCCATGAATAAAACATAATATTCATCCCCGAGGCTTGTGAGTGTGAGGGAAGTCAGTGAGGACTCGGGATCTGAGTTGGTCATGTAGACATTCAAGTAGGATCATGCATTTGCTTGAATGTGTGTTTAAATTGGAACATTGCCCAGCACTTAGGTGGTGAGTAGCCCCGCGGCGATTCTCCTGCGAGCATTAGCTCACCCTAGTCGTAGGATCCCCTTTATTTTAAGAATGCGGGGGCCGTCTTGTGAGGGACGACTTCGTCCTAGAAAATTTGAGATTAGAAGAAAAGCCCAGGATTGTGTGGCTTTGGCTTTAATGATAACATGTATTAGAATTTGAGTATTTTAATATATGTTGTATAAAATGAAACATTTGAACTCTTGTAACTATTGGGTATATAGTTGAATGTAGTTAGTATGTATTATGAGTATCATTGTGGGCCCAGTGGCGTATTACTCATGTGATTTGATTTGTGGATATATTGAATATGTTAATTTGCCCAGGACAGGATATGCATGTCTTGTGTTGGGTAAAACAAGGTACAAAGGAGACTGCGGAATTTAGTAATGTCGGGTAACAGGCATCCATAATATTCCGCGGGTTGACGGGTAGTCAACGGACCCCCGGGTTTTGGGGCGTCACAGTGGAGTTCACAAGAACTTTAATGCTTATCAATATTCTATTTCTCTCTAATGTTGGTACAAAAATTGTGAAAATACTGAATCTTGCTCAGTTGAGCTCCTAATCCACTGTCCCCAAGAAAGGGGTATGATCGATAGGGAGTGATAATTTTGTTTATTTGGTGAAGTTTGAATCGGTTGAATTGTATGAAATATAAATGAAAGAAAAGCAAATGGTAATAAAATATACGAAGTGCACGGTAAGATCTCGGATTAGAAAACAAGCAGGGCCGTAGTCTTCATTTGGATTGAAGTAGCCAGGTGCAAAATGAGGAAGGTAATGGGGAAAATGATGGAAAAAGAAATGTGTAGAAAGGAAAAAAGGTTCTACTTTAGGGGTTTTTGGGGAAGCAACTTCCACGTTTGTCCATCAATCTCTATGTAGGGTGTAGTAAATAAGCCATTCTTTTCTTCCAAAGTCCCCTATCCATCTTGGCAGAGCTAAAGAGTCATATAGGCAATGTTTAGCTTTGAATGCTAATGGACTTATAGAAAATGCCTCTCTTAACTGTTCTGTGCTTTATGTATTTTGTGGAGTTGCGGGTCAGTGGGGATGAAACAAGAATATTACAAAATTTGAATGGTAACGTACTTGGGGTTTTCAGGGAATGAGCTTCCATGTTTGTCTCTATCTCTATATGAGTGTAGTAGTGTCCATCTATCTCTATATAGGTGTAGTAAATCGACCATTCTTTTCTTCCGAAGTCCCCAGTCCATCTTGGCAAAGCTAAAGAGTCATATGGGCAATGTTTAGCTATGAATGCTAATGGACTCATAGCAAATGTCTCTCTTGACTGTTATGTTCTTTATGTATTTCGTGGAGTTGTAGATGGTGAGAATGAGCATAGATATTAAAACATTTGAATGACATTTTCGAGGAATGAATCTTGTTTGTCCATCAATCTTGTTATGATTAATGACTCAAATAAGTAAAAATCAGAATTAAACACCCACCGAGATTTGCATTAGAAACCCATGTGAAAAACAGCGGGATAAACATAAATACATTTGAATTAACCCAACAATTCGGGGTTTTCAAGATAAACTTCCATATTTGTCCATCAATCTCTGTATAAGATTAGCAGTAATCCAACCATTCTTTTCTTCAGAAGTCCCGATCCATCTTGGCAAGTTGAATAGTCCTTATAGGCAATGTTTAGCTTTGAATGCTAATGGACTCATAAGCATTCTATGTTTCTTAAGCATTCTATACTATATGTATTTTGTGGAGTTGCGGATCATGGGATGAAACATCAATATTACATAATTTGAATGGACATAGGTTTTCGGGGAGCAGGCTTCGTGTTTGTCCATCTATCTGTATAGGGAGTGTAGTAAATTGACCATTATTTTCTTCCAAAAGTCCCAGTCCATCTTGGCAAGCTAAAAATCGTATAGAGCGATATTTAGCTTTGAATGCTAATGGACTCCTAAAATCCCTCTTGACATTATGTTCTTTATGTATTTTGTGGAGTTGTGGATTAGTGTGGAAATGAAACATGAATAATGAACATTTGAATGATAGCAAATTCAATGGTTTTGAGAATTAGGTATGGCGCCCCAAAGCTTAGAGACTTTTTTTTTGAATGAGCAGATTGGCTGACAGATGCCTATGAGCAGTGACCCAAGCCGATTGCACAACCACGGTGCATTGGCAACTTGGGTCGCGTATGGATCGATTCGTGCCACGAGTGGGGTGGCGGAATCCAACAAAATTTATATCTGAGTTTCCTCCTGCTGCGTGGTCGAACTCTTTGCTTGATATGAGTAGTCTGAGGTTGAACACGGGGATGGGTTTTCTTCGTCTGAAATGATTTGAGTGAAGCGAAAATGGTGGTGGTTTGGATTTTAAGGTGGGGAGTAAAAGCAGGTGGGTTGGTGGTTTGCAGCTGAAAGAAATAAAATAAAATGTAAAAATAGAACTCCTTGAAGCATTGGGCGGGTTTAAGATCCTAGGCTAACTAAGAGGTCCGGATTCATTTCCTCGCGTTGGGGAGGATGACATATAGTCATCTCAGAGCGGATCTTCATTGGCATTAAAGAGCCTATTTAATAATTTTCCTTTTGATATGAAAGCATTTATTTAACATTTATGGTTCCCTATAGTGAAAATCTATCATGACTCATCTCTGATGATTCGTAAGAGGTAACTAATGAGTCTCGATGGATCTAAAATAAGAGAATCCCTTTGAACCTGAACACCAAGTATTGATCAAAAGTGGTGCACTTACGGTGAAAACCTAACCCCTTAACCTACCTCGGTGGCTCAAATGAAAAATGGCAACTAATGGATATTAGTGTATCTAAAGCTAGGTACACTAAACCACAAACTTGCCAAGTATTGGCCGAAAAAGTACATCAGCACAAGCCTAAAGTTAGAAAGTGAGACAAAATATAAAACCTGCTGCGTGAAAAACGGGAACCACCCGGCTGACTGCGAGATCCTTCCCCCGGTGGCCTTTTACTTCAGAAGGAAGTGGTTTGGCCACTAATCATCGAGTTGTCATCCTTGGAGGTGTTTGTAACGAAAGGGAGAAAGAGGAGGAGAGAGGCTTGGAAACAAAAGGCTGCTAGCGTCTTTGAAAAGATTAAAGTTAGGGTCCTGAGCTTATGGGTGAAGCATATAGCCAGCGAATGTGTGAAATGACAAAATTGCTAAAATATGAGATTACAAAGGGAATGAAATGGTAATTGATCAAAGCGGTAGGTGGGTTTGAATAAAATATATATCCGAAACCCTTGAGGCGACCGTTTTATTATGAAATTTTCATTAGCATAAGCGAAAATTTCCTTAACTAATGAAATTTCACTAAACTGTGCAGTTCACCGGGAGATAGCTGAGTGATTCATTTATCAACGATTAATTAAGCTATTATTATTAAACTAGCTAGCAAAAGTTGAAGATATTGAAATTGGAGGAATTTTAAATGAGCCCTAAACAAATTTATTCTATTAGCGAAAATTCCCTAATTTAATGGGATTAAAAATTTCTCTATGCCATAGCGAAATGCCTTTGTCTTTCTTTGGATCCTCTTGACTCTTGTTCCGTGTGCTTGTTTGCTTCTGCATCACATCCTGCATCCTGCTGACTTGCTATTTGTTCCCTATTTTCTTCACCTTTGAAATTCTTCATTCACGGCTTCTTTGAAATTGATATAGACCATATGAAATTGATGGAAATCAGCAGACTTTGGTTATGATTGGATTGACACGATAATTTGGCCTCGATTCTGCAAAACTTCTGAAACATCCTCGGAATGCAATTAGAAGTGCAATAGGGACACGAGCATGTTAGTTTAATTATAATAATTAATTTTTGCGCCCAAAACCTATTGTGGGTTCAAATAGCACTTTTGGGCACTAATGCCCAAACTACGCATTGCTAGTCCGCAGTAATGAAAGAAATAAAGAAAGAGAACATACCGTGATAACAAAATAGTATGAACAAAAATGGTATTTCAAAAGGTTGTTAATAAGTAATGCCTAATACTAAGTAGAATCTATCAATCTAGTGTCGATAACTATCATGAGAGAATGAATGCCGTGAAATTGAGTATCAAAAAAGGCTTCCTTCGATGACTTGACCATAAACTTCACGAAAACTAAGTGTTTATTTGATTAGCTCAGCGATAAATTTGTCTTTGCACTCTCTGACCTAGCTACTACCCACGACCTAGCATCTTGCTTATTTAAAATAGCAGGACCAGCCTCTTATTCCCTGATTCTTTTTGCATTGTAGGATTACGTCTTTGAGGAGTCGACCTCACCAAAGTCCAGCATAGCGGGGGATGCAGGTGACTCCTGACAGTTAAGACTTAGGGCACGAGTCATAGGATCTTGACCGCTAACTCTTGGGTTTCACCGGGACTTGGTGTTCCGGGGCTCGGCCTTTCAAACTTTCGACTCACCTGTCCACTATGCTTGAACACTAAGTCGGTGGCTCCCGACCGGAGTGAAGGTTTTGAATAGGGCTTTAGAAACTTTAAGCCATATATCCCTCGGACCGTGCTCGGGTTTCAAAGTAACATTGCGATATTTATTCTTTTCTTTTTCTTTTTATTTTTCTTTTTCTTTTCTTTTTCTCTTTTTCTCCCTTTTTTTCGAAGCGTGACCTTCTTTCCCACGTGGGTCCTTAACCTAATAGGCGGTCAATGAAACTAGGAATGAGTTATGCAAGTAAAGGGGTTGCACAGTTTTGACCTATCATTGAAACCTAATGTGCTCGGTGTGTGGATTCATTTAAAGTGTGGAAGAAAAATGTATAATCGATAAAATTCAACTAATCATTCATTCCCATTAGCTTTGTGGAACCAATCTAACATCAATAGATTGAATGACTTGATTTTCAAACCACGGGTTAGCGAAACCACAAAAATTTGGTTCTGGCAGATTTAAATTTTGAAAAGTGAGCTATAAGTATATGACTTTATAGAAAGGGACTGACAAGCCTTAAACATCACAAAATGGGCTTTCACAAAATAATACAAAGAATAAATACAAAAGCCACTTTCTTCGCGCTCCCTGACCCGAACATCTAGTTAATAGGGTTGGAACTGGATTGAAATTAGAAGAAGTATTACCTCCTTGATGAGATGTTATCATTGCTAGATAGGAGACCATGACTTTCCATCGGCCTTATTGACCAGTTAGAGGCACCAAATAAGCGAGTTAGGAAAGAAAATAGAAAAAGGTG
The DNA here is from genome assembly GCA_016808115.1 of Tetrastigma voinierianum. Lineage (NCBI taxonomy): Eukaryota > Viridiplantae > Streptophyta > Magnoliopsida > Vitales > Vitaceae > Tetrastigma > Tetrastigma voinierianum. Next base: position 159,671 of record JAEQBH010007559.1, on the reverse strand, counting down.
ACCAGTTGGGACCATTTTAATTACACCTTCATAAAAGTGTGAAAATGTTCTTTACGGTCATGTTTGGATTCCCCAGGCTCTCTAGCTTTCCAGCGGTAAGACGCCTAAAGCGGAGTTCGGATGAAAAAGTTATGTGAAACAAAATTGGAGGACAAAAATGGGGCCCATAGCGAAAATTTCGCTAGGCTAGAATTTAAGCTAGCCTGAAAAAGTGACATAAGCGAAAAAGAATTTCGCTATGTTTGCGAAATTTTCATTTATGTCCCCCGTGTGAAATTTTTGATTTTGATTTTTTGAAAATTAAATAAAATATTTAATAAATAAAAATAAAAACATTTAAAATTTTTTTTTTTTTTAATATATAAAAAAAATATAAATAAAATAAAATAACATCCTTTGTACACTATTTTGGCTGTGCGAAAGCAATATTCCTAGCATCCCTAGTTTTAAACTGGCTTAAGCGAAATTTGGCCTAGCAGCGAAAATTTCACCAAAATTTTAAGCTAGCTAGAAACCTAAAATTTTCTTTATGCGAAAATTTCGCGTTCCCGTAGGATGCAATTTCGTAGGCAACGAAAATTGATCTTTGCTCGGATTGGCGATTTCATTTTCCCAATTTCGGCTTAGAAACTAAAGCTGAGAAATTAACCTGAGAAAAATTAGGAAAAATTGCGAGAAAAGCAAAAATTAATTAAAAAACATAAATTAACTAAAAATTAAAATATAAGAAGATAAATTAGCAATCAAAGATAAAATACGATGAAATAAAATAAAACGAGGAAAAATTTAAAAAGCAAAGTGGGCGCCACGAACCACTCCTTGGGCCTTTGGTGTTGGAGCGTGAACCAAAATCTTGGGGTTGGGGTGCAATCAGGGCAGGCTTGCCGGGCTCTTCGCATCCGGGTGTGAATGAGTGCCGCAATTCGGTGTTTTGATGTATTGACCGAGTTATTGGCCTGGGAGCCACTTCAAATCTGGTGAAGTTTGCATGGCGACGGTGATGGGTTGGACTTAGCCTTAGGAAGCGAGTCTTGTAGGCTTTGAGTTTCTTCTTGACGTATGTACGCAGCGATGGGTTATAGGTAGCTGGGCATTAGCGTAGGTGTTTGGAGTTGGGATTGCGGTGCAGTGAAGCTGATATGTAGGCTGAATCGGTAGGGCGAGAGGTAAGTGTTCTCTTTGTGTTCTTCCGCGCTTCGATCAGCAGCAGAGGATTGCATCCTTCTTCTCCCATGTGACAAACACAATGTTTGAGATTCTGATTTTTCTACCGAGGCCTTCTTCAGGCTGTGTGAACCATGGCTCCTCCGCGTATGGTGCCATTAGGCACTCTTCCTTTGAACTCTCTTCCTGCTTTGCTAAGCAGTGATTGGTGAGCTTTAAGATGGACGGATCTGGAGATGTCAATTTTGATCAATTTCGCTGGAACCCATCGATTCCTTGTTGAGCTCTCATTTGTCTCAGTTTCTTGATTGGCTTGGGCCGGTCACTACCGCTGCTCCTACATGAAATTGTCCGCTTGTTTGCTCCGAGTCGAGGATGGTGCGTTGCGAGGATAAATTGGTGGACGTTTGTTCGCTGTACAGAGGATTGAGGTAAAATGTGGGAAACGAGGAGGTATATAAGTTGAGGGAACATTATGAGCAGGTGCACTCATCCATTGGTCTCTATATTCCCTCTCAATAGACCTATAACAGTTTGAATTTCTCTCTGAGTTCTTTGCCCTTTGCCATGGAAGGTTCTGTAGTCCCTCATTGTCATGTATGCTCTGGGGTTACTCCGCAGGTACTCATTATCTTGTTCTTCCATTGATTCTAGTTCGAGCCAGCTGAACATAGTTCTATGCGAAAAAATAATAGGCAACACAAAGCTTGACACAAAAACAGATCTGTAAGATTTTTTTTTATATGAAAATAAAATAAAAATGACAATGAAATATAAAGAAATTCACCAAAACTTGTGATGAGGATCCTGAGAGTGTTTCATAACTCGTCGAATGCACTTAGGCACCATCCCCGACATGGCGCCATTTGGTCGTGCCTGATGAGGTGGCGGAATCATGAAATTTATATCCCTAAGTTCCTCCTGCTGGTAGTCATTCTTTATGTATAGTGATCTGGTCGAACACGGGGATGAGTTTTCTTCATACAAATGATTTAGTGAAGCCCAAAAAATAGTGGTGGTTTGGATTTTAAGGTAGGTAAAAGCAGTGGGTTAGTGGTTTGCAAACTGAAAAAGAAATAAAATAAAATGTAAATAGAACTCCTTGAAGCATTGGGCCGCTTTGAGTTTAAGATCTGGAAGCTAGCTAAGAGGTCCCGGGTTAATTTTCTCGCGTTGGGGAGGATGACATATAGTCATCTCCCGTACCGGATCTTCATGTGGCATTAAAACCTAAACCCTATTAATTTTCCTTTTGATAGAAAGCATATATTTAACATTTATGGTTCCCTACGAGTGAGAAATCTATCATGACTCATCCCTCTGATGATTAGTAAGGGTAACTAATGAGTCTCGATGGATCTAAAAATAAGAATCCCTTTGAACCCTAAAAGATTACCAAGTATTGATCGAAGTGGATGCACTTCTGGTGAAAAACCTAACCTTAACCTACCTCGGTGGCTCCGTAGTAATATTTAATGGATATTAGTGTATGCAAAAATTAGGAAATACACTAAACTACTAAAAGCACTTGAAGTATTGTGAAAAGTACATCAGCTTTAAACCTGGGGATTTAGAGAAAATTGGGAACGAAAATATAAAAACCTGCTGCGTGAAAACGGGGGAACCACCCCGGCTGCGGATCCGCTTTCATTAGCCTTTTACTTGAAGAAGGAAGTGGTTTAGCCACTAATCCTCCAGTTGTCATCCTTGGAGGGTGTTTGTAACGAAGGAGAAGAGGAGAGAGAAGAGAGAGCGAAACAAAAGGTACAGCTGCGTCTTGGAAAGATTAAAGTTAGATTCTGAGCTTATAAGGTGGCTTATAGCCCGACCCCAGATGTAGTGATGACAAAATTGCCTAAAATATGAGATTCACAAAGGAATGAAAATGGTAATTGATCAAAGCGTGGTCGTTTGGAATAAAAAATATCAAAAACCGCAGTGCGACCATTTTTCGTATGCGGGGAATTTTGTTTAGCATAGCGAAAATTCGCCTTGCGGAGATTTAGTAAGCTAGCGAAATTCTATACGAATAAGCGAGTGAAATTTGGCTATCAACCGATGGTATTTCGCTAGCTAGCGAAATTTAAGCAACCTGCGAAAAGTTTGTGAGATAGCGAAATTGGGAAATTTGGCTAGGCCGCAGTAAATTGTTGTCGCGAAAATTCTAATTTTCTGCCCTCTTAGGATTACTTGAGAAATTTTCACTATGCCATAGCGAAATGCCTTTGTCTTCTATTTGGATCTGCCCGACTCTTGTTCCATTGGCCCTTTGTTCTGCTTCACACAAGTCTGCATCTATGACTTGCTATTTGTTCCTATTTATTTTCTTCACTTTGAAATTCTTAGTTCTGGCTTGCTGAAATTGATATAAGACCGTATGAAATTGATGGAAATCAACTTAGACTTTGGTTATGAATTGGATTGACACGATAATTTGGCCTCGGTCCTGCCAAAAACTAAAGCAATACAGTGCAATTAGAAGTGCAATAGGGACGAACATGTCAATTGGGTTAATTATAATTAGTACCTGAAAAGGCCCGAAACCTATTAGAAATAGGGTTGAAATAGCCAACTTTTTGGGCCTTAATCTGATGCCCGGTTCAACGCTCTGCTGGCCTCGCGGCGTACTCCCGCATCGCCCAGCGTCGCGTGCGCCCGTATCCGCAGCCAGCTGTTACCGCGTAACTCGCCAGCCTGGCCCGGCCGTGTCGCGACGCAAGGCTTTTAGCGACGGAAGCCTCACGTGTTGTAGCGGCCGTGTTGCGTACGAAAGCGTAATGCATAACCCGCCGACACGACCCATGTCTTGACACCAAAAGCGTAGCCATGACACACCTTAGCACACCATTCAATTTTAGGTACCGCGACACCCAGCGGCCACCTGCAATGCGCAACGCAAAAATTCGTATGGCGTCTCGGACCAGCCTCAGCCATGTTGCGACACAAAAAATGATGTCTCGACCTGGGGCCGAGGACCTCCTGTCGCACGCGCGCTGCGCCCGTGTCGTGGCGCGTGTAGTCGCCTAGCCATGCAGCGAGCATGCCATGCCCCGAGTCCAGGCCGCCCTTGTGCATTGACACCACCTGCTGTCGCGACCCGGGGTTGGAAATGGAAGCGATAGCCATCCCAGTTTATCCCTGCACTCTTCCTTTCTTTTCCCTTTTGTTCCACTTATTGTAAAACCAACAGACAGTCGCCTTATTACTACAAAGGCTACCGGAACCCGGAAAACTCACAAAAATGTATATTTTACCTGAGAGTGGTACAATTTGTATTTAATTACAATCACCAAAAGCCCAGGTCTTCTAACTAGATTTTCAAAAATACAAAAATAATAAGGCCAGAAATATGGCCATTTCTTCGCCTCTAAGGCCTGGTGTGTCCCATCCACGGGAAAACCCGATGCATGAAGAGGGGTCCCATGTAGTGAGGCAATGTCAGTGAAAGTTTTCCTACAAAGGGTTACTCCCGCTAAAATGCACATGTAATGGCGCAATAAACAACAATCACATTTCATACGATTTATGCGACCTTGAAATGTTCCACATCATGCATGAGATGTGACTCCCTCATTACCTGACGAAGTCATAGACTCCCACACTGCACATTTGGGTGTGAAATATGACCCTTGGTATTTAACCCAGGACTTAAACCATTGGATATACCTGAATTTCACTTTATCGACTTAGGTGTGTTTTATATTTGGGCCCGCAGTTTTGGGTTCTCATGGCCCGTTGCACACCTTTTCAGCTGTTGCGAACTTACATAATTGAAATCATGTCTAGCAGTGAATACCATTTAGGTCTTTCACCACTGGGGAGATCTACTGACTTAGCCTACTTGACACACGTGACTTGCCATTTAAATGTGCCCACCCTCGTGAGTCTCTACAGCGGACTTTGTCCATTTTTCAGATCCACGACCCATTCACGACACCGGTGAATAAACCATACCATGCACCCCATATAGGCTGATGCATTTAGGTGCGGTGCGCGCGTATGGTGTATGATGCGATGCATTTTTCTTGCGTATTGCATGTATATATAAAGTGTTACATGAACATTTACATGCCATGGATAATTATAATTGTTATATAATTAACATCCACGTATCTGAGCCCGTTAATACATCAATATCATATATTAACATATCATATTCACATTGCATATTGTTATCTGAAACAATAACACACAATAGCGTCACCATCTTGGACCCATCGACGGGGGTACATCACGGTCCCTTCACGAAACATAGACGATTTGGTTCCGAACATCCCTTTATCATGAAACACACCACAAAACCTAGAAACTTTTGGTCATAGGTTCGAGCCCTAACTCACAGCAGTCTTGGTACGTGTGAAGCGAGTCATAGAAATCCTCGCCATTGGTCCAAGTTTTGGAACTAAATCATATGACCTCTCATGGCCTCCCATAAACAGCCCATACCATTATAAGGCCTTTAGACTTAGAATAAATCGAGTAGGAAAATTCCTTACCTTTTGGAGTTTGTCAAAACTCGACTTTTTACTAGTATCCACCACGTGAATCATGTGCGTGCACCAACTTTAGTTCTTAGGCGAGTCGAACCGGTAGTCGAATCTTGAGAAATCCTGTTTTCATTTCTCCTTTCTTCTCCTTTCTCTTTTCTCTCTACGAACTCTTTTTCTTTCTTTCTTTCTTTCATTACTTTTTATCTTTTGCTTTTCTTTTTCCTCTTTCTTTTGGATCACTTTTGACCATTCGGTCAAGGGAGGAAATTTCCTCCCCTTTTCCTTCAAGCCATTTGTATGGTGCCTTTTCCCTCGATTTTCTTTTATTTCTTATTTCTTTATTTCCTTTATTGTGTCATCTTTCATGTAGCTAATTGAAACCACTTTTAAATGATCCCTTTTGCCATGTGGCATCCTGCTACACCATATGTCATTCGACACCTACGCCTTGAAAAACTTGAAATTACGAGTATCTGCGAAATCGGCGAAATTGACGTGATAATTTAGATTTCACGAGGCGATTTCAACGAAGAAGTCTGTTCATCGAGATACAAAAATTTCGGTTTACATTGAATTTACTATTTTACCATTTTCGAGGAAATTTGTATTTTCGAGGTTTCACATCGACTTCCATGTTTGTCGTCGATCTACACATAGGGTGTAGTAAATAAACCATTCTTTCCTTCCAAAATCCACTAGTCCATCCCAATGGCTAAGAAGTCATATGGCCCGATGTTACGGTTTGAATGCTTATGAGTGAGGGTAGCTCGGTTAATTCGGCAGGTTGCTCCCGATTGTCACCGGTTCGAGTCCGTACTAGGGTTGGAAATTTACCCGATCATTAGATTTAGGGCGCCACGGGATTAGTCGAGGTATAAGCAGCTAGAACACCCGTGGGAATGATAACTTATCCCAGGTTTCAATGAATAAGCAGTATTTGTCCCCACTCCATCTTGGCAAAGCTAAAGAGTTGCATGGGCAATGTTTAACTTTGAATGCTAATGGACTCAGCAAGTGTCTCTTGATTGTTTTGTTCTTTATGTATTTTGTGGAGTTGCGGATTAGTGGAGATGAAACATGAATATTAAAAACATTTGAATGACAACAATTCAGGGGTTTTCAGGGAATCAACTTCCATGTTTGTCCATCAATCTCTATATAGGGTTTAGTTAGGATATAGGTGAGTTTGAGGGTTTTTTGTTGGGTCCCCTTTTTGTATACCTCTAGTGTACTCTTTGGGAGCCTTTTTGCCCTTTATTGGTTAATATACTGCTTTTTACTGATTAAAAAAAAAAATATAAGGTGTAGTAAATCAACCATTCTTTTCTTCTGAAAGTCCAGTCCAAATGCCCAGGCGAAGGCGAAGAGTCATATAGACAATGTTTAGCTTTGGTCTCATGGACTCATAACAAATCTATCTTGGCACATTCATAACTAGCAATACATTTTGTGGGTTGCGGATCCGGTGGAGATGAAACATGAATGTTCGCAGTGCAAATGACGCATATCCATTGTTAGAGAAAGACATGTTGAAGAGACGAGGAGGAGATATTTTAGAGCCTAGGTTGGCGGCCCATGTGGCGGGGTTTATTGTGGAAGGAAGCAAAGGGGCACGTGGGAGGAAAGAAGGGGTCATTTGGAAAAGATCTTGCGGTTTTGGATGGGACAAATAAGGCTAGGGAAGAAAGGGGAGGAAAAATCATTGGAGGTTGAGAGATGTTTCACAGGGGCGTAACTCGATCCTTAAATTGGGCTTGGGATCTATTTTTGGAGTTTCTTGATTGTATTTTTCTTTATCTGGAGTTTTTTTCTTATTTCTTCCCTACTACAGTAGAGATTGTTCATGAGATTGAGCCTTGAGACATTGAAAGTGCCTTACATTACCATTGATTCTTTGTCTTGCAGTTGTATTTGGATTCATTTCGACCTCGGGTTATTGAGAATTAGAGCCCCTGTTATGTTGTTGTATGTGATATATAACAGAAAATGCGAGAGCCAGCGGATCCTGGCTCGACTCAACGCTCTGTGGTGAGCACGACAGAACATTCCCTCAACCTCGATTATTTTTCCTCCCCTTTCTTCCCCCGCTTCATTCTCTGTTGTCCACGTCAAGCCTTAGCATCTTTTCAGCTAGCCCCTCTTCTTTCTCCATGCCCCTTTGTTTCTTATAATAAACACATACATGGGTTTGGCCAAACACAGGCTCTAAGGTTGGACTCTTATTAAGACCAAAAGATATATATATATATATATATATATATATAAATATAAATATCACGTCCAGGCTAGCATGCCAGAGCCACAAATCACGCCACCTCAGAACTATTCAGTCACATATGGCACGATATATATGCGATCGGAAGCTGCGTGCCAAACCACGATGCGCCGCGAGAACTGACCGGTCCACTAGCGGCAACACCAAAAACTTGTTAACCATTTGAACATATACAAAATATCTAATTCCGACACTTGACCTTGAAAACTTGTTAAAAACTAAGCGCTTGTATAGATGAAAAATTGGTTGCTCTTTTGTAAATGGATTCATTAAAATTTGAGTTGGTCTTGATCAGTGCACGGATCATCACAGTAATAAAAATAAATATTTAAATTTGAATATCGTTCCCACGAGGATAATGATATATCAAAAGACTAACTATCCCATCTACTTAAGATCATTACTATTTAAACTCCACTGTGATGATGATGAGATGACTAAAAAGAATTTTAATCCTAGATTGATTTCCTTAATATACATGAAAATAAATTTTAATAAATAGTTTGAGGGATTCAGAGTGAGATAAGCTGGATACTAGTCGATGAGTAATAATCAATTTACGCATCTTATCGATTCATAGCTCATTTACATAAATTGGAAAATTGAGTTTGTCGAAGATGCATGGTAGTATAATTTGGATTTTCCTTAACCATACTTTTCAACGATTAAAGGTTCATATTCATTTTGAGACATGATTCTAATCCCGATTGTAATATGCCAACCCCTCTTTCTAAGATTTAAGTATTTTCCTTTTTCGGTACTTCATGCAGATCTTAGGGTGGAGTGCGCCGTAGACGAGGGATGTGCAAGCCTTCTGAAATTTGATTGACACCTCATCCTTCATTTCTGATGAAAATTTCCATCTCCTTGATTAGATCTTTGCTAAAACCAGATCATAATCAATTCAGCAGAAAGATGAGAGACCTCTGAGTGATTAAACTGATACTTCATTCAACAATCCTCAAATTATGAGTAAGTTGGTGGTATATCTGAGTAACCCATCAAATTTCATTAGTTCCTTAGTATTAGTCACCATACCCACAAGAAGCTAGTTCTATACTCTTAGGATTCTCCATCTACGTGTCCATATGAAGGGCCTCACGAAGTAGAGTAAAATCACGAACCTTGCTTAGGTAAGGTACTGAAATAAATTAAATAAATTAAAGCAATGCCAATCGAATAAATTCGAGAATTCTAATTAAGGCGTTCTTCTACCTTGTGCAGAAAAATGACTATCATCATTGACCCATTTCCAGAGAGCTCAACTTTTCAAAACTGCTTCACTCATATCAGTGACTAACCGATCAGGAAAATTAATTGAAATCATAAACGAACTAAAATAAAAGAACTCAGGAAACTTTTCCGTCTTCCATTTTAAATCGAATGATAATGAGAAAGATGATTTTATAAATAAATTCCAACTTCGAAGAAGTACACTTGATTCAAATGCAATCAAAAAATCTAAAAGAAAACTAACTAAAATCTACACTGAAACTCTACTAAAACTAAATCTACTAAAATGGAAAATAAAATAAAAAATAAAATAAAAATATATAAGAGTCTTCAACTACCTAAACGTCTTGAAGTTGAGGAAGTTGCGCACAGTGCTCTAGATGCGTTTATTTATAGACTTTCCAATGTTGGGCCGCACTTCAATACTGCGTTGTGGATCCCCAATCTGGCCCAAATTGGTCGCTCTGTCATGACCTAGAAATTTCTATCGCGATAGGTTCAGTCTTGTCGTTGGCCATCATTTGCATCACGATCTTTTATGTGACCCGGTTTACAGGCTCTTTCTTGGAATGCATGTGAATGGGCTTGATAATGTAGCGATAAGGATTTTCCAGCCAGTCTTGTTTTGTGTGACATAGATGTCTTGTCATGACATTGGTGTCTTGTGTTCACGACATAGATCTGTATTGCCTCGTGTGATTAGATTGCATACAATTAAAAGAAGAAATCATCACTAGTACTACTCTACTTTGTTCATTGCTCTTTACGATGCGGTTCTTCTTCTTCTCTCTCCCTGAGAAGCCACATTGACCATTTGCTTAGTATTTGCTCTTTGCCGGCTTTTATTCTTATTCTTCTTCTTCTTCATCTGCTGAGAAAGAGACATCCAGTGCGGATGATATAACATTCTTGCGTCAAGTCAAATATCAAATCAGTCGAGTCTGCGAGATCATGAAGCGATGAGTTTTTGCTTTTGTTTTTCTTTGTTGTTTGCGGTCGAGATATGTTTTTCATCCTGGTATGTATTGGATTTTGGTTTTAGCATATCAGAATTGCTGTTTGAAGGACAAATTTCCTCAAAGTTGGCTGCTTTTTCTTTTGCCCAAAGATAATTTTTGCGATGAAAAGAGATAGTTTGATGAATTGAACGAATCCTCCCTGTTTATGCTATTATTAATTTTCTAAAGAAAAACAAAAACAAAAAGAAAGATTTCCACTTTGAACCACGTTCGTGGCTCTGTTTTGCTAGTAGACGGAGATGAATATCGAGTCGGACATTTGTTTAATTAGCATTACCACATGCCCTCGATGTTGAATGAATCTTTTTCTTTCAGGTGAAATTAAATACTAATTAACATTTTTTTGTCTTTTTTTGATAAATGACGGTTCTTGATAAGCGCACCTTAATGACTAATGAATAAGCTCCTGTTGAAGTTTTGATAAATGAATTTTTTCCCCTTCATAGTGTATAATCTTGAGATGAAACATAGGTTATGCATTTATTTGGGCTCCTTTTGCAACCAGGAAAGTAATAAGGAAATAAGGAAAGAAAATAGAGAGGAATAGCGAAAATAAATAATATTTGGAGGAAAAAAAAAGTTGAAACTTTATGAATTAATTCTATAATTTGGAGGAGAAGGAATTATCTTTAGTGGTCACTTATTTTGTGGCAAAATGAAAAGGGAGCTGCGGCGACAAATTATCTCTCTTTTTCTTTTTTTTTCTTTTTTTTTTGTGAAAGAAACTTCTTGAATAGTGAACTACAAACATGATAAGAAAAGAATAATCATGAAAACTAATATTTCAGAATTTGACCATCAAACATTTGATCTAAACTACTAAACCCAATCAGCATACCATCTCTAAATATTTCTTTTTGATAGGTTATGATTGTTTACTAAGTATTCCTAAATATTTCTTTTTGTTTTGTTCTTAATAGAAATTAGAAGAGTTATCGGATGGTTTTCCTTTCAAAATTGTGGATAAACCTGGAAAAGAATACATATTACTAAGGGTGTATCAGGGTGAACTCATCAAAGCTCGAGTTTTCCTTCTCGATCTTCATGGGAAGAATCATAAATGTAATGATTTATGAATGTTCCCTATGACCGTTCGGGTTTAACATTTATATGCATCCCCAAACATGTCAGCAAGCAACATTAACAAACGATTCTATGATTTGTATGCATTCTAGTGATGTGTAGAAACAAATAGCCGTATAAATTCGGATGATGCATGCATGTATAAGCCAAAAAATACAACAATTTAAGGTCTGAGTCACATTAGACATCCATTCTTTATCTACTTAATTGGCTGAAAAGGAAGACCGCAATCTGTGGGGTGGGAAAGAGTATACATGGTGGCAAAAGCAAATGAGCCATTAATGAGTCTTTGCCTGATTGCCAATTGTCAGTCAAATGCGAATGTGAAAAAACGGAAATTTGAGTGCACATTCTGATGAATTTATTTGTTGAGATGCATGTTAATAGTTGAGATGAAGAGCGGGGATCATCATTCATGATGAGGAAAGGCTGCGTAAGTAAAGTCTGGGCCGAAAGTAAATCATTCTAAATTACCAACCATTTATGATTGTCGGGGCTATTGGTATGTGTTGAGCATTGTGCTCATCCACATTTCGCTTTGCTATTATAGTGACTCTGAAGGTGCTTTGAATTTAACAAGCATGGAAGTTTTGATTCCCAGTTTGTCGATCTTGTGTTGAAAATATTTTCAACATGAAGAGTACGATATTTTCAAAGCGGTATCGAAATGGCCGGAATCAAACTCCAGCCTTCTGAAATGGGATTAGGGTCAGAAAGCACCTTTAGAAATCAAGCAACAAAGCGAAAATGTGGATGATACCTGGCTCTTTACATAACCGATAGCCCAGTCAATGGCAGGTTGACCTTTGCACCATTCTACCGATGGGACACTGCACGTCTTCGTTATGAATGATGATCCTACACCTCAGCTATTAACATCCATCTCAAATGGTCAAGTCGTGAAATGTCCACTTCAGAGGCCTCGCCTGACCCACTGTATATACGACGACGATTAACGGCTCATCAAAGCAAAAAGGCTCTGGATGTATTTCATTCTTTTAGAGATAACCATCATCTTCTTTCCTCGTATTTTGTGTCTTCCTATGCTTCCGGTAATGGCCAGAAATGGATGTGCCAGCGGCGACCTCAGAACTTAATTTGTTGTATTTTGTAACGCCTCGTGCATGCATCGACGAACTGCATGGTATTTCATTCACACACATCGACCAAACTACATACAAATCATAGAATAGATTTTTGTATTGTTTTGAAAGATTTGTATTGATTATTTGTTACATGGTTTTAACTTGGCTACATAAATGCATCTCTTTTTTCCTGCGCTCGAGAGAGGGAAATGAATGTGAATCTTCGGAATCGCATCCTGAAGCATTTGGAGATTAGAGAATTAAGCCCGGCATATCTGTTCTTGCACGAAATGCGCTGGAAAAAGAAGAAACGAAGAAACGCTTGTATTTGTTGAAGAACTTTAAGTTTGTGGAGTCTTAAAAAGTTTACCATAAGACATTGAGTGAGCCTAGTTGATCATATTTATTTTCTACGGTGGCCAAAGTGGGTACATGCTAATATGAAACTATCTAAATCTCTAGAAACCGATAGGGCTTGTAGACTAATTAAGGGTTCTATTATATAATGACTATAAGTGTTTAAATTTTGATTTTTATATTTTAGTCTCTACTTGTATTTTGTTTCAAATCAGAATGTCTAATTTTTTTTTATCTTTTCCTATTTTGATATCTCGATCAATCATGTGTTAAACATTTTAAACTTTTTTATTTTATTTTGGTGTCATAACTTTATTTTTGTTTTCGATCAAATATTTGAACTTTTAATATTTGTTCAATCAAGTGTTTTGACAAATCAAAAGCATATTTATATAAAAGCAAAAATTGCTTATAAATGTAAAATAATTAAAATGATATATTTAAGTTATATTATAAATGTAATGTATATATTAATGGTTAAATTTTAAATATATAAATGTAATGAATAATTGATTTCATTTTATAAATATAAATTATTTATTTTATTCAAATAATTTAATTATATCATATAAATTGTGTTATATATATATATATATATATGATAGTAGAATCTTATTATTATTAATCAACTTTAAAAAAAAAAAATCACATTTTTTATACTTCAGTAATATACATAAATTAATGGGCAAACATAAAAAATTAAAAGTGAAATTATAATAATTTTTAAGATAGAATAAATGAGATATATTTAAGGGAAAATTTTTGTCACTGTCCAAGTTTGTTACGATAGAGAATTCTTTGTCACGACAGAATTCCTCACATTGCGCGCGCGATGCTTGTCGTAGGTGCACGGCGATGCATCGGCGATGCGCATGGCGTCTCTTTGCGACGCAACATTGCGCCACCTTTATCGTGCGTCGACCTTAGCACGTGACTACGTCGTAATGCGAGCTTTCTATAAGTCTTCAGCTCTAAGTCGTGGCCAGAAATTCTCTATCTTGGCGGCTTTGTCGACATAATTTCTCACTTGTAGCGACTACGCCGCGATATAAAAATGCTTAGTCGCGACGAAAATCTTCTTAGCCCTAGCTAACTATGTCCTGACATAAGATTCCTGTTACTTGACACAAAACTTCTCCATTTGGCCAGCATGTGGTGACACAACATATTAATCGCGACGTAAAAACTCTACCTTGTCGATACATTGCGACATAAAAACGTTGTCGCGACAAGAAAACTCACGGCTGTCTGAGCTTTGTCGCGTCTAGCGGCTTTGTTGCAACATAAAATCCTTGCCCCGAGGCCAAGCTACATCATGACCGGAAATACATGGCGACATAGAAACTTCTTGGCCCTTGACCCGACTACGTCACGTCTGAAATGTTGTGCGTATGACACAAGGCCCGCTTGGTCGTGCTGGCCACACTCTGTTTGTGACATAAAATACTTTTCATGAAATCACGACCAGCGACACTACAAATTTAATAATAGCGTCACGAAATCGGCGCTTAACAAGGGCTGTCGCGACCAGGCCTCTTGTGCGTCGTCTTGGTGGAAACGAAGAGCCTTTGGCGACATAGAGCGGAGAACCACAATCGCGACAAAGAGGCCGTATTGCGGCCAGTTCCATTACTTAAAACTTGAGAACCATGTCGCGACCACGGGAATTCTTGTCGACATAAAACAGAACTTTTGTTGCGCCGAGAATCCCATGTCGTGACCCCAGCTTGATATTAACTGTTCTTGGCATTTCTTGCACTATGTCGCGACTAGAAATCCTGCATCGCGACCCTAAACATCTTTGATAACCTCTTTTAGGCCTTTCTACACCTCCGGCTCTTCCCCGAATGCATTTTATTGAATCTTTAATTGCCTACATACATATCATCACGTGGTATATGAAATGCAGAAAACTTTCGACACTATCTTGAACAAGTTAAAAATAGTTTTAATACAAACTTCTTATTTATATATACAAAACTGGATATTCTATCCTAAATATTACAAAATACATGAATAAGCCATAATCTGACCTTTTTCACAACTAAGATCTTCGATGTGTTTCATCTACCGATGTACCTCCAGCACTTGAAAATATTTTCCGCAGTGAGGTGAAGCGATGCCAGTGAGGAATTCTCTTTGCAAAGAGTACACTCCTTTAAGTCTGACATGCAATGGCAAACACACACATTCAAGTAAAAATATGCAGTAAAAGAGGTTTAATGTAAACAAAAGGCCTTCACGGTGAGCAAGTGAGTGCTATCATTAGTGTAAGACTCCGGTGAAATATAAAGACGGGATGTCCTACTGATCTCGGTTAATATTGGAGGCATTAGTGTGGAGAAAGTAGACTTGGGAGCTAGTGTGAACCTTTGCAAGTATTCTATGTAAAACGCTTAGGTTGGGTGAACTTAAACCCGTCCATCACATTGTCATAGTAGATGGGTCTATTCACAAATACCAAAGAGGACCATTGAGGATGTTTTAATACAGTGGGCCGATTCTACTACCCGATGGACTTTGTGCGTGCCCGAGCCCACGAAAGCGGGTTCGCGATCAGGAGCCAATCATGTGCCCATCATATTGGGGAGGCCATTCTTGGCTACTTAGAATCATATAATAAAGCGTGAATGGGGTTATGCAACTCATTTGGGAATATGACCTTAGAACTCGATATCTTTCTACATTTTGAGTAAGAGCATATCGCTCAGAGGAAGATATTTGTGAAGAAATGCACGTATAATAGATGCAATTCTTGAAGAGCGAAATTTGTGAAGCGGCAAGTCTGAAGATGTATTAACGAGTTATCACGAGTGCCTTGGAGAACAAAGAACCTGATGCATGGCGTAGAGCGGGGAGTGCTTGGAGGAGAAAATAGAAGTTCTACCTCATTAACTGGTGATGAACCCGAGGGAACCTCGGCGGTTAGGCTCAATTTTTCCCGGTTGAGCTAAAGTATGCATTCACGGAAGAAAATGGACAATGTCGGTTGTGATTTCATCGCTGATGACCACTTCACGAGAGCATAACTTTCTTTTGCACCTTCTCGAAGGAACAAGCCGAGCATTAGGGTGGAAGAATTTCTGATTTAAAAGGCATAACCCGACAATCTTGCACCCATCACATTTACTGAAGAGGTCTAAGTACGTGAGGCAGCCACATTGAAGTTGAACCCTACTTGTAGGAAGTAGTTTGCATTGAAGTCCTAAATTGCTCAGTGGTATCCATTTACCCATTTCGATAGCACTTGGGTAAAGCCCGACCAGTGGTGCCTAAGAATTCAGGGTGACAGTGTAAAAAATGAAAAGGGTGAAGAATTGTCTACCCGACTCACTCTGCAGGTTGGAGAGTGTGCATATAGATTATGGAGGCTCGATGAGGTAACAAGAAAAGATCACTTTAAGATTTGCCATTCATCGATCAGCTCCTTGAAGAGAGAGTTTACGGACACCCGTTCTATTGCTTTTGGATGGCTGTCGAGGGTATTCTGGATAGAGATTGCACGGAGGATCGGAAAAGACTACCTTTACTTGTCCATTTGGCACGTATGCTTATAAAAGAATGCCTTTTGGTGCTTTCTGTGCCAAGCCACCCACCGGAGATGTATGCTTAGTATGTTTAGCGATATAGTGGAGCGCATCATGGAGTATACATGGATGATATCAACTATATATGGAAGCCCCGATTTTGAAAATGTCGAGGCTAATCGGAGGCCATCCTGCGAGAGGTCGTAGAGAAAGAACCACAGTGCTTTCAGGCTTGGGAGAAGTGCCATTTGCCTTAGTTAACGAATTATCTTGGGGCACATTATTTCCCGACGGGGAATAGAAGTTGACAAACGAAATTAGACTTATTTCCAAGCGCCATCCCCGACAAATGTAAAAGCAGGTTAGGCAATTTCTTGGTCACGCGGGCTTCTAGAAGATTAGGTAAAGACTTCGAGATTGCTAAACCCTGTCTGACTCCCCAGAGAAAAATAAATTTGCTTGGAAGAGAAAGAATGCCGGAGGCTTTGAAGAGACTAAAGTCCCGTTGACTACGCACTTTGATAGATGCAGGCACTAAGCTGGCGATTGCCTTTTGAGTGATGTGTGTCTGAAGTGATCTTCTTGTCGGAGCGTACTCGGCTTGAGAGGATGGGAAACACCGTGTAGTACATTATGCAAGCAAAACCTTGAATGAAGCACAAAGGAATTATATTACCCGCAGAGGAAAGAAAGGTGTTGGCGCATTAGTCTACGCCTTAGAGCGAGTTTCGAGCATATGGTCAGATGCGATATAGTCATTTCTGGACCATTAAACTTTGAAATATCTCGACGAAGCGAATGCGAAAGCGAGGCTTATCGATGGGTTCTTTCTACGCGAAGGAGTTGAACACGCGAATTAAAGAGCGAAGAAGGGGTAGAGAATGTTGTGGCGGATCATCTTTAAAGGTTAGCGATAGCGTGACACGCGCCCACCGATCGATGATGAATTTCTACGAAGAATCCACTGTGCGGTGGAAAAAGCTCCCTGGTATGCTCACATTGCTAACTTCCTCGCCACAGGAAATCCCACCTGATTGGAAAGAACAGGATAGGAAGTATTTCTTTGCGAAGATCCACTCTGATATTGGGAAGAGCCCCTTCTTGTTGAATCTTTGTGCGGATCGGATAATCGGGGAAATGTGTGCTTTCGAGGAAGAACAGGGGATTACAGGAGCCCTTGCCCGCAGTGCTGTGGTGGTCACTTTGTATGAGAAAGCAATGAAGGTGTTGCCGGTTGGTTTTTCTTGGCACCTTGTTTAGGAAACACACGAATGTAGTGTGTGATAGATGCCAAAGACTCGAGAAGTTGTCTTGCCGTCATATGATGCCCTTGAACCCAATTTTAGTAGTCGAGATATTCGATGTTTGGGGCATCGGTTTCATGGGACCTTTCCCCATCTTGGTCATACATACATTTTGGTGAGGAGTGGTATGTGTCAAGTGGGTTGAAGCAATCCTGTAAAACCCATGACCACGGGAGTGAACATAAATTCTTGAAAGCAAACATCTTTTCTGGGTTCGAGGTGCCAAAAGCCATTATTAGCGATGGAGGCTCACATTTGCAACAAACCTTTTGAAAACCTCGTAGGTAAATATGGTGTGGCAGCGAGTGGCCACCCCTTGCCATCCTCAACCAGTGGTCAAGTAGAACTTGCTAACGAGAGAGATTAAAGACCATTCTAATGAAGGTGGTAAATAGCGACAGAAAAGACTGATCCCATCAGCGCTTGATTGGCGCGTGAGCTGACGACTTTGGGCAATCCTTGGAATGTCCCTTATCGGTTGAGTGTATGGTAAAAGCATGTCACCTTCTAGTGGAGATCGAATATAAAGGTATGGTGGGCAATGTGAACATGGATCTAAAGTAGGTCGGAGTCAAGAGATTCCTCGATCTCAATGAGTTGGAAGAAATACGAAATGATGCCGCCAGATTGAAAATTGCAAGAAAGATAAAAAAATGGCATGATCAAATGATAGGGAAGAATTTCAACGGGGGGGCAAATTATCTTTGACTCGAACTCCATGCATTTAGAGCAGAAGCTCAAATCGCGATGGGCGGGTCGTTCATTGTTGTGAGCATACCCGATGGTTGGTGGACTGCTCGATCAAATAATCGCCGAGGGTTATATAAGAGTCGATGGGCCAGAGGTGAAGCCACATGTTATGCGGCGGCGTCGGGGAGGAAATTCTCATACGGACCCTACTGAATCCCACCGATCCACCGCGTCTGGGGTGGTACAACGCCGTTCGAGCCAGATCTCATTATTTAGTTTTGATTAAATTTCTTTTTTTTTAAATTTTGTGACGTCCGAGTTTGGCATTTGATTTCACTTTTTGTTGATAGCTGCGATACTTGACAAATGAATGCCCTTTCCGGCCACCATGTTAGGAGTACGATCCATCCTTTAGTTTTGCATTCCCATGCTAAGCCCAGGTTGGATAATTTTCATATTTTGGAATTTAGTTTTTCTAGTATATAAATCACTGCAAGTAAGATTCTCTTCACTTACATCTTTTTGTGTCTTCATTTTTGTTATCTACTCTTACCTTTAATTGAAAATTTGAAACCCTGTATGTTACCTTAATGATAGAACAATTCCATGCATGATTTAATTTTAGTCAATTGAGATTTGTATATTCAACCTTGAGCAAATCCCCTTTAGCTAATTCACTACTTTACACCCAGTTAGCACGTGGTTGAAAGTACATATACCTCTTCAACTCTTGATGATACTTGAACACATTGACGACCCATAATAGGTTTGTGTTACCCATGTTTGAAGACGATGTAGTCTTCGAATGAAAGGAAAAGAAAAGCAAAAAAGAAAAAGAAAGAAGAAAGAATAAGAAAAGCGTGACCTTTGTAACATGAAACCGAATACGGTCAGGGGTATATGGCGAAAGCCTTTAAGGCAGATGCCTAAACCTTAGGTGGTTGGGAGTCATCGGCTTGGTGTTCGCTACACGGGTGGATGGTGGTGTTCGGCGTGTTGTAGGTGTAGTCTCGAGAGTCATTGGTCAGGGGTGAAACTGTAAGGTTTGTGGTCAGTTGATCCTTTTGGCTTGATGCCCTAAACCTTAATTGGTTGGGAGTCATCGGTGGACCCCCGTTACACGGACTTTGGTGAAGTCGAGTTTTTAGCATTGCACCCTACAATATAGCCAAATAAAGAAATAAGAGTGTATCGAGCCCTATTTAGGTTGTTCAACAGTTTAAGGCCATGGCAGTAGCTAGGTTGGGAGAATGGCTTTGCAATTTATTGGCTCAAGCTAGTTAGCAAGACAATTAGGTTTTGGTGGAGATTAGTTGACTTCCCGTTTAGAAATTGATGTTGCCACTGGCTTGTTATTATGGTTTTTGTTCTTTCATGTCGGTTCTCGAACAGGGTGTAAATTGTTCATTTGCAAAGGTAAGACCAATCGTACATGCTGCGTTTTGAACCACATACTTTTTTGTAAAAGCACGGCATGCATACCCTTATTATTTAGCATTGCTAAGGGACTAGCAACGTGTCTCGGTTGAGGGTGTGATTAGTGCCCGAAAAATTATTTTGAACCTTTATTTAAGGTAGGTGCAGGTGCTTTGCGCGCTAATCCCATATGGAGTAAGCCCGATTGTCATGTCTGGAAGTCCACTTAGTGCTTGATTGTTTTGAGATTGTTTGGATAAGTTTTGCAGATCTTGGGAACTTCAGCAAACTTGGCTTCTTATTGGTGAATCTTGAGAATCCTCGGTAATTTCGCAGTGAGAGATCAAATGTCCAGGAATGCGGAGTTCAAAATTGAAGGCAAAGTGATGAATAAAAAGTGTAGGAAGTGATGCGAAAGTCCGAGAAAGTCGTTTTGTAAATGTTGCACAAAAAATCCGGCATGCAATTCCTTACAAAAGCCATATCTGCGGAGTCCCGAGCATTTTGATTTACAAACCGATCCAGAAAAGCAGTTAGGAAACCGGAATGGACCGTTCCTCAATTGTCCGCTGACCCGAAGCCCAATGTTGCATTTTTGGTGAAATTTATTTTAATTAATTACAGACTCATGAGCTTTAGTAGAGTCAAGAGCATGTCAGTTAGGACCCGAAAGTTATGTTGATCGAAGTTGGCGACCGATTCTGAGGTGCGGAAATTTGGGCACACCCCCGTTTGCCATTCTGCTCGGGATTTTCTTTGTCCTAAAACACAATGTTAGGTTTCGGACAGTCCCGAAACTATGAAACCAGTCTTTGACCATCATAATCCACAATCACAACATACAAATTATTGGAAAAACCAAGCCAGAGGCCGTGGAGGCCGTTTGCGGCCCCTGGGCGTAAAATAACCCGGTAGGAAGCCTGCTTCTTGTAGCGCAATTCTGGTTCTTTGCCATCGGGTGCGCTCAGCTGCTTGACACTCCTTCATTTTCTCTTTTCTTTCCTCTCTTTCTCCCACTTTCTTCTTCTCTTTTCTTCTTTCACTGCTCCCTTCTCCTCCCTTTCTCCTTTCCTTTCCTCACTTTCTCTTCTCCTTTCCTCCCTTCTCCTTCTCCTTCTTCCTGGTGAGCTTCTTGCTGTCCCATGAAGCTGCATTGCTGCACCCCCCAATCTCATATTTATAGGTCTTAACATGGCCATGCATGATGACATGGCTTGCCATGTCTGCCCACACACTATGACTTGCCATGTCCCATCATAGGCCTTTGCCATGCAGTAACGACACATGGTTTTGCCATGTGTCACTCACATGGTTTGCCATGTGTCACCTGACACCCATTGTCTCGAAAAACGTGAAATTAGATTATCTCGAATTCAACGAGAATTGACAGATGGTAGATTTCTGAGGGCGATTCTAGCGGTCTGAAGCGGTTTTGTCATCAGGATCTAGAAAATTCAACTTTCTGGACTATTTCGGTGAAGTCATAGTTTGCCCTTTTTTTTGAAAAAATTTAAATTTAAAATTTTCACGGGTTTCTAAGTTCCATCTTCTACATTTGATTTTGTTGCCTCAAAGTCGATGATCGAGGCTGTAGTTTCAATTAAACCACTAAAGCAATTTAATCCGTAGTTATACTTTTTTGTGAAGGGATGTCTGGGAGTTTGGGTATTCGATGAGTTTGTGAGATGCTCTATTTGCTCTTTTGTGCTTGATATTCTAGATTGCCTTTCTCTAGTTCATAGTGTATAGTTTGGGGCGTCGCATCTCATCCTTTTTAATGATGATTAGCTTCTATTCATATTCTTGTGTCCCCTTGGAAGTGAAGGGAGAATAATGAATGATCTCCCGACCTCTTCTAAGGAACTTGACTCTTTTCTAGTATTCAAATATATATATGTATGTTGGTGATATAATGGAAGACAGGAATACACACACAAATTAGATTTCGGGTCTCTTACATTCTCCCCTCCTTAAGTGGAATTTCGTCCCAAAATTCAGGACAATCATATCACTCATATGCATATGCAAAATGCATTCTACCATGCATGTAAACTCGTCATTTAATTATTAAACGACTGAACCACGTACCTTCATCCCTAAGCAGAAGGATAGAGTGGCACTTGCTCGTGTCTCAGCGGCTCCCATGTACTCCTCCCACTCCGTAGTGCCTCCATGGAAGTACCAACACTAGCCTCAGGTTTCGTCATAAACGATCTGTATCAACAATGCCTGTAGTCCCTCCTCGAAGGTCCATCCTTGTCAACCTCAATCGTCCCCGATCCACCATGAGCTGGATGCGGAGTATATTTAGGAGCATGAAGGCGTGAAATACCTGCGTGGACACCTAACATCTTTGACGTGCGTCAGCGTGCATAGCAGTGCCCACCCTCTCAGTATCTTGAAGGGTCTAATAAACCTGGCGATAGCTTCTTGCGCTTCTTAGAACGTCCTCTCTTAGGCATCACCTTCGAAAAGCGTGATCGCTGACCTCGAGCTCTGGGAGTGAGCGTCGCATCGCATAGCTCTTCTGCCCCAGGCTCGAGCCACTGAGAAAGCAGCCCAATCGTATCAGCTCACCTTCTCAAGGTGTCTCTAATCGAATCCCGGGACCGTGGGGCTCTCTCCGCCTCAGTCCCGACTAGCGATGACACCTGGCCTCCCGTCTGATGCCTGTCTTGTCTTAATAGTATACTCTTTGATAACTATTGTCGTGGCGGAATTTTAGAGCTAATGCTCCTCCCGGCTACCTTATGATTCGGGCGCATGCTAATGGCATGTCTTCTAACACTATTATATAATCCATTACCGACACATAACCTACCTGACCACTTTGCTTGGTGTGTATGCGACACCAGTGTGACCATTTAACAATCCGATGGGCCAGTCAACTGATCTTGTGCCATGTATGACATCATGTCACAGAGCCCTTCTTGCTGCCTGTGTAATTCCCAAAGGGGTATCCAAATTTCGATTAACATAACTCTTCGGCTTACACTTTGAGCCTCTTCACGTTCACTTAGAAATTGGGGTATCTCCTGAGTCTTTACACCAACTCCCCGAGGATTCTCACCTTGGGGATTAACGACCCTCTTTTCTTTGCCCCACACTTTAATTATTCTTCATCTCTGAATCGAACTATGAGTCTTCATTGGACGTAGTCTAAGCAAACTCATCCGCTCACGAAGTGGTGAATAGTAATCTTAGTGCTACCATGACTTCAGCGCGATGTTACCATGCGCGAGCGCATAAGCCAGTGATCCTCCCTCTTCTTGCCAATACTCACATCCCGGCGAGTCGCCGTGCATCCTCGATTTCTCTCGTAATTTGGTCGTCCCTGACCATGGAGTCCGTATCCGTGGCGAAGTCTGATCCCACGCCCCGGTGGATAGCTGGCCGTTCTCGAATCTCTGTGAGCCGCGCGATCGAAACTCGTATCTCGAAGATTGACGTTAGGTCTCTGACTCATCCTTTGCCTCAACCTTCGGGTCGTGACACTCTGATCGCGACACACGTCGTCCCGAAATCCCGCCTCGATGGCGAGGAACACTTTAAACTTGGCGTATAGTGACGGTCTCTCGATATTGTAACATAATCCTGGTGATATAACCCTACGGCGGGGGTAGATCAATATATCGAAACTCTGAAAAACGTCTGAAGTCGGGTTGGAATATCATCATGAGATCATGAATCTTTGCTAGCGCGTCGTCAATCAGAAGAACGTCGCAATGCTTCGAAGTGTATGCTTGGCGTCTGCGTTTGTCTTAGGGATATCTGTATCCACTAACTCGGTGATGGTAACTAGTCACGAAGGTCTTATCTTGGAAGTAGACCTTCGCTCCTCTCTGGTAATTGATAAATCATCAATCCTGTTAATGAATTAGAATGCGGATCATAACCACGTTGTACTTTTGTAGTCAATGCGGTCGAAGTCTTATCCTTCTTCGCAAAATAGAGCAGGGCGCCCCGTGGTGAAGTGCTGGTCTAATGAACGCTTGTCGATGGCTCACGTATTAGGCCGGACTACGAGGTTCTATGGCTTTCAGGTGCCCATCATGCGGTCGTAGAGATGGGTGAAGTAATCTGGTGTAACTTCGTCTGAGTCTACATCTCACATGTGGAGGTAGTCCGGAGTGGCTCCATCTGAAAAACATCCACATACTGGAAGCAGCTCGGTAGGTCTGAGTCGGCCTCTCCTGGGTCATCAGAATGAGCTCGTGAGCTTGACCTTATTCTTGTCACGAGCACAGCGGACTCGTATCTTTGTGCGGCCCAAATGTCATGTTGTCCCACTGAAATACCATGATGAGTCTGCGTATGGCGGTAACTCTCTACGCTCATGATACGGTAGCGACCTGTGAAGTGTCGGCTGATCATCCCAAGGGATGACATCGAACTTCGACATGTCATGATCCTCGGGGTCATTGTGAGTAGAGTCCCAGAGATCTCCATTTGCAACCTCGACATATCATCCATTCTGTGCAATCCTAGGGAGAACTGATACAATGGCTCCTCTCATGGTCTCTGGGGTCTTGCCACGTTCACCATGTTGGGCCTCGCTTTCATTGGAATGCGGCTAGTCTAATCTGGTAGTGTCGGTAATCTGCAGCCTCTGGCACACCTTCTCGATCTTTATGAACCAATGGTCTGCCACCATCGGATCTCCTCCCCCTGTGAATGTCAGAGGATGATGTGCTCTAAACCTCTGAAGATTCTTGGATATAGATCTGTCTACTCTTTATACCAACTGTCTTTATGGCATTCGTAATGCACTACTGACCTCGGCGAAAGTCTGCGATCAAACAACGGTGGTGCACAACGATGCTCTGTGGGCGCCCTCTACGTCCTCGTCTACTATGCATTTACACAGTCAACTTCTTGTATGAGAATCATTGTAATTTTCACGCCCGATCTGACTAGTAATGCGAGATCTTTGATTACTAATAGACTTGACAACCATGTTGACGTTCATTTTCTAAGTATTGTAAATTCGACCACTCAATTTATTATTTCAAGAAGGTTCTAGGCTCTCTTGTTCATTTGGTATCAACTCCCTAAGGTCATAGTTCATAACCTTAGCATTCACCCTTTTCTTATCGCATTACACAGTGCATTATAATTTTCACAGCGACTACATGCGATCACGTTCAAATGGTAGTTAAAATCGATGTTATCTCTGAGGCACAAAACACGGCCCGAGACAGCAATCATACACATGGCTCGGTGTATCATGATGATTTTGCATTTTAAATATTGTTTTCCATGAGAATTTTATTTTCGAAAATTTTATTTTTTGAAAATTTTATTTTCAAAAATTTTATCAAATTTTGTTGATTTTATTTCAATTTTTTTAATTTTAAAAAAATTCAAAAGCTGTGATGAATAGTTCATGAGCGGTGTTTCATGAACGGTCTAACGGTGACTTAGAAAAGCGACGTGAGTGAAAGCAGTCGAATTGAGTCGGGTGCATAAAACACCCAAAGCGGCCCGGCCCGGCGCACGGCGCGCCAGGCGGCGTCGTGTAGGCGTGTCGTAACCAGCCCAACTCCGTGTGCGTGTAGGGTGCGATCGTGATGTCTGACCTGCGGCTGGGTGTCGCCAGCGCCAGTTATTAAATATCGCCCGGAGACAGTCTTGCATTTCGCCTATGTCTTGCGTATGCTAACGCCTCTACGCGTCTTCTTTGTGCTGTTCTTGACGTATCATGCGTATGGCAGACGTATCGTGTAGAGTCTTGCGTCGACTTAGAGTAGTATGCGTGGGCGTGTGTCTTGTGCGAGCGCGGCCGTGTCATGGCTTTGCCTCGCGACATAATGCAATGGCCCCAGCCACCTTGGTCCTGTCTGCTTGTGTGCGTCTGAGCATGACCTTCAAGCTTTGCCCTATTGCAATATAAATCAACTTTCTTTGCAATACAAAAAATCCTTAACCGACCTTCTAAAACCACAATCTTTTAGCCTAAATTGGCCTTATTGCAATGTCACAATCTTTCTAGCATATTGCCTCTGGCAATTTTTTCTTCTGCATTACAATTGGGCGGTAGCCCAACGATCTGCACCACAAATTTTTTTCTTTTCATTATTCATTTTCCCTGTTTCAATTTCTTGTAAAAATTTCTAAAATATTTATACATATTTTTTTTTCCACCTGAATAAGTTTATAAAAAATTTATTTTCTTCTATTTTCTTCGATTTTACTACTTGTAAGTCTCGAGAAATTTTTTCTCCCAATAGACCAAATAAATTTATATAAAATTCTTTTTCTTTGCTTCAAATTTCTTTATCATTTTCCTTGACCCAAATAAATTTAGAAAATTTATTTTATTTAATTACTTTGGTTTTACCTTTGTAAGGCTTTAAAAATTAAATTTCTTCTCTCCCAAACAAATAAATTTATTCAATTTATTTTATTATTTCTTCTTTCGTTCGATTTCACCTCCTTTGTAAAACTTCACCATTCTTCTAACACACACATCCATGTGCTAATCACCAAACACACACAATCTCACACAATACATAACATGGTATACTCACCATTCATCAAACAAACATGATCACACATGTTATAAACATCCAAATCTACAAACATAACAAACACATATATCACGGTGTCTAGTTTGTCCGTGATTTCTAGGTAATCTACGTACCTAAATAGAGACATCGAACCACCTAGTGGTGATGCTCTCACAACTATGGCTAAGCCCAAAATCCCTCAAGCCACACAGGTAGCCGTATACCTGGGCTCACGATGCCAAGCTATGGCCCGATCGGTCCGTTGACTACGAATCAACCCGAATACAAGTGGATGTCGGGTTGCCGACGCCACTTGAAAATCGACGAGAGTCTCCTTTGTGCGGGAGCTCTGACCGAAATACAATACACATATCCTGTCCCAAACGGTACAATATAATCAATATATCGATCACATAGGTAATACGACCCTTGGGCCCATAAACAATACTCAATATACATACTGACTATGAATCAACTATATCCAATAGTTCCTAAGAGTTCAATTGTTTACTCTTATACAACACATATATTAAGATTAAATTCTAGCACATGTATGAAATCATCAAAGCCATAATCGGCTTTTCTTCAAAGCTTCCTCGACCTCTAGAATGAGCCATCTCCTTGTCTGCGCTCCACAATACTGAAAATATGTTCCCTCGGCCGGGGGTGAGCTAATGCTCGATAGTGGAATCGCCTAAGTGGGCTATTCCTGCTAAGTGCGGTCTGATGTTCAATGAAAACACACGTTCAGCCGAATGCATGATCCTACTTGAATGTCTACATGACCAACTCAGATCCCGAGTCCTCACCGACTCTCTCACACTCGCCTAAGCCTCGTATGAGAATTATAGTAGGATCATGCAGTGGTCTCCGACCTAAGTAGTGGACTGTCTCCGATATTATATTTAGTGGACTACCCTCCGAGATATATCAATTGGGCCGTCTCCGACGATTGATATTTTCATATGTGGACTACCCTCCCGGAATATATATATCAATTGGGCCGTCTCCAGGCGATTGATATTTTTAAGTATGGACGCTACCCTCGATCATTTAATATTTTTAGACTACCCTCGAACCATTTTCTCTAGACTCATCTCATGCTACTCCTATAGTCCTAGGATGTTCGGTGCATATGGAATGCATGTATGTCGGTTCAATACGATCCCAATCACATGCAAATATCTATGCACATATTCACATAATATCCAATCACACAATCATGTCATGTAATTATCATTTCAACATGAAATTAGCTCACTTGGGGCAATGATCAAACCTGGCGATTTAATTTAAATCACTCGACCCAAACACATATTCACACAAAATACATTTTCGTGACACTATTCCTAGGAACAGTAAAACCCTAGGGTTTATGGTTCCCACACTTAACAAGTCATCGGTTCACTTTATGAACCCGAATCTCACGGCCATTCCCGGCCTTTTCCAAACCAATACATGATTTAATACCAAAATCCACTCGATTTACGACACTTGTCGATCGTGGCGGAATGCAGTACGCTCCAATCAAATCAAATTCCTTATCAATTCGGTCCCAAGGTTTGGGACCGATCCAACGGCCTCTCACGGCCTCATTCAGCTCAAACATTTGCAAAGTATTTAAGAGGGAATAAAACCAAGTAGGGAGAAACCCTACCTCTTGGGACTGAGAAACTCCATAAATCGATACCCACCACGAAAGCCTCTCCACGCGTAGGAGTAGTTCTCCCTCTTGTCCGAAAATTGCCAGAAGACGGTTGGATCGTACAAATCTAGAGAGAGTGTTCCTCTCTCACTAAAACCTCTCGGCCAATTTCTTTGGATCTCGTTTAACTCGCGTTTTCCTCTTGTAATGAAGGAGAAGAAGCACTATTGACAATTTGTCATTTTAGTGACTTAAACCTTTCAAAAATGACATTTATGTCCCTCTTTTACCAGAATCGATATTCGGCACTACCTCGGTCATCCATTTTCATCATTTCTCTACTCATACCACTTATGGTACATGAGTACGTGCTATATGTGACTTTCGTAGCATCGAAAATCGTTTCTGACACCGGCGTGATGTCTCGAGAAAAGCTCTTGAACTCAGAGCGTCTCGGAATATTCACGAATTTACGTGCTAGCTAGATTTCGCGAGACAATTCTCTTGGTGCAATCCATTTCATCATCCAGTCCTAGAGAATTAATTAAGTTTTTAATCTAAATTACAATTTTATAATCGAAATTACGATTTTGCCTTATCCGAAATTGGAATTTCTCGGGTCTTCATATTTTCATAAAATTTACATTTTCCCTCACCTTAGTTATTTAAGCCATTTTCCTCCTTTAAACAAAACTTTCCACCTCCACCCTTGTCCTTTATCACCTTCCTCCTACAAGTCACATTATCCATAAAATCCATTAACATCCATGCCTTAATCATGTTCAATTAAACCATTAACTATACTATACTTTCCCGCAACCCTTAAGCATTTAATCACTTTCAATTGATTAAAATCAATTGAACTCAACCTATTTTGTTCTTTACTACCTCATACAATAGCCCACAACATGTCATGAAATGGTCATGTCAAAACCCGGCTATTCACATCGACATAACCAAGCATCCTGCACACTTGGTGCAAAACATAAATTTTCAGCCATGTTCTAATCATCCCCTGTCCTCCACAGGAATTTGGCTGGAATCTTGACTCAATGGGCTTTCCATAGAGTCCAAGAACACCTAAGCAGGAGTTAGGACCCGAAGAAGTTATGGCCTTTTCATTCAAAACCGGCCAATTTACTCTGTTTACACTGGAAACAATATGTGATACTCGATTTCAGGGGTCTTAATCCATAATTTGACACTGGTTCTTTGTACTCATTTGAAGATACGGTCCTTAGGGTTCTTTTCCAACTGGAATCACCGTCGGATCAAAAACTCAAGATATATAAATGGCTCATAGGGGCTACTCAGTTTTCAAACAGAACCAGAAACTGTCTGAATATAGCTCCCCTTTGAATGCATTTTTGAGTCAAATTGGTGAATTTGGATGAGCCTATTCAAGGAAATATGGTCTCTAGTAGTCCTAGTTCATTCGGCAATTCAAATCCTCAATTCGGATGAGTGATGGCTAAGTTATAAATTAGCTCTGATCATGGAGTCTTAAACGAACGAGAAAAAGCGCTTGCACGAACATAGCTCCTTTGAATGCATTTTTGAGTCCCACGAGGGCGAATTTGGATAGACTTTATTTGCGAGGAGATATGTTCTCTATGTCTGGATTTATCGGAAATTTGAATCGCTCGATTCGGATGAGTTATGACCAAGTTATGGAAATTTAAAAATCTGATCATGTAAATTCGGAGAAAACAAAGCTGGACAACATCTCCCTTTGATACACCCATGCCCATGTAGAAATTAGCAGAGTAGAAGAAAAACCCTACCTCCAAATGGCGTGATTTCAGGGACACATACATTTTCAGTTTCCATGAAAACCCGAACTTTGGACCTTAGTAGAATCTTGTGATTCACAGTGCCCATGCGTAACCCTCGTCGTAGATCGGCTTTTAATTCTTGACTAACGAGATCGGTAAATGAAATCGTGAATCGAGAAGATTGCCTTTCTCTCTCTCTCTCTCTCTCCCTTACTCTCTCTCTCTCTTACGGTTTGGATGAGACCAAAATGAGAGCTTTAGATTTTTTTTAGGATATTTATAGTGTGGACACGTGGCCGCGTCATGCCCGTGTGCGCTTCTTGGTCCGTTTTTCGCTCCGAAACAATTTATTTTGGTCACGGTTTCAGTTTCATCTATCTTAAATGGACATTCTTTAAATATTTGACATTTTTCAGGATTTTTCTAAAAATCTCATTTTTAAAGTCATTCGGATGTCGTTACCAATTTCGTGAAAATCCGACTGTCACGGAATTCGACGAAATTCTTTTGGGTAACTAGATTTTGTGAGACGAATTCAACGGTGAAGTCCGTTTCGTCATCCGAGATCTAGAAAAATTTCAGATTTTTCTATGACAAAATACCGTTTTGCCATTTTTCAGAAAAATTACATTTTCACCCCTTAACATAATTTTGTTTTAATCTATTTCAGCTTCTTTAGACTCAATACATTATTATGGACAATTTTTTTTTGGGGCTTATTTTTCAAAAATTAATATTCATTTGACTATTTCCAGTCAAATACCTACTGATTGAAAAAATTTACTATTCATTGAAAGCGTAAATTAGAGGTGTCTGACTATTAACTTGGATATTATTTCATCATGTATGGTTTTTAGTTATTTGTATATTGGACAAGTCTGAATCAATAATATTATTTTCCTTTAAAAGAAAATAATAATAAGATTATACTATTATATATAAATATAACATAATTATTTGATAATTAAATTATTTGAATAAAATAAATAATTTTTATTTATAGAATGGAATCAATTATTCATTATATTTATATATTTAAAATTTAAGTATTAATGTATACATTATATTTGCAAAATAATTTTAATATATGCCTTTGACTTATTTGATGACATTTTTAAAAAAATTTAAATTATTTTTAATAAATTTTTAATATTTTAAATTTATCAATATTTATGTAAATATATCCATCAATATACCAACTATGGTTTGTATTCACGATATTTTATACTTTAGGGCATTTGGTAGATGTTTTATCGGTATTTTTTTACATTTATGTTTGACATATTTTGAACTTTGAAGAGATGGTGGAACTACCTATGGGCTATACATATAACTTTGAGTGAGACAAAAATCTAAATCCTCTAAACCTAAATCACCATAGCCGTATCCAAGCTCCTAAACCCTAATTCTCCGCACGTAAGATGGCGATCACCACCATTCTTCATAGATCAATTTCATCTATATCGCCTCTTATGGTGGTGCGCACAGTTGAAAGAAGAAATGATCACCAATATTCTGCTCTGTTCACGCTCTTTGATGCAGTTCTTCTACTCTCTCTCAGCCTGTCGAGCCATTTTGCTTCAACGCTCTTCTTTGCCAGCTTTTATTATTCTTCTTCTTCTTCTACTTCCTTATCGCTGAGAAAAGAGACATCGGTCTCGATGATCTCTTGTTCATGCCGTCAAGTCAAATATAAAATCCGTCGAGGAATCCGCGGATCATGAAGCGGTGAGGTTTTCCTTTTTGTTTTTCTTTGTTGTTTGCAGTCAAGATATGTTTTCGTCCTAGTGTGTGTGGATTTTTGGTTTTGAAAACGCCTTCCGGGGGTTGCCTGTTTGAAGGAAAAATTTCCTCGAAGTTGGCTGCTTTTTCTTTTGCCTAAAGATAATTTTTTTTCTATGAAAAGAGATGGTTTGATGAATTGAACGAATCCTTCCTGTTTCAGCGATTATTAATTTTCCAAAGAAAAACAAAAACAAAAAGAAAGATTTTTCAAGCCCTTTGTTCGTGGCTCCACATTTTGCTTTCAGTAGATGAGATGAATCGAGAGTCAGACATTTGTTTATGCATTACCTTGTGCCCTGATATTTGAATGGATCTTTTGCTACTCAGTGAGAAGTAAACCCCTAATTAACACTTTTTTTTGTCTTTTTTTTATAGGCAAAAGAAACAGTTCTTATTAGCGCACCTTAATGACTAATGAATAAGCTCACAAACTGAAGTTTTGATAAATGGGAATTTTTTTTCCCCTTCATAGTGTATAATGCAGATGAAACATAGGTTATGCATTTATTTAGGCTCCTTTTGCAGCCGGAAGAGTAATAGAAATAAGGAAAGAAAATAGAGAGAATAGTTAAAATAAATAATATTTGGAGGAAAAAGTTGAAACTTTATGAATTAATTCTATAATTTGGAGAGAATTATCTTTGGTAGTCACTTATTTATTGGAAAATAGAAAAGAAACAGCTTATTTTGTTGGAAAATAAAAAGGGAACTGCAATGGCGGCCTCCGTAGAGATGGTGTCATTGTATCCGACTGCGACTACAGCATTGTCATCGTCATGGACAAGCCTGGCGGGAGGTCGCAAACTAAGCGTGAGCATGGTTCAAAGTTGTGGTATCGGTCAGGTCGGATCTAGACGTATCCGGTATCAGTGTATCGGCTTGGTATCGGCCCGATCACGAGAATCAGATAAATAGAAAGCTCTAAAAATTATAAGATATTATATAAATTATTAGAAAGTAGAGTAATTGAGCTAAAAAATAATGAAACAATTTTTTAATATTATTCTCTCAAAAAATGATTTATATTATCGTATTTAAGAATTATAAAATTATAATATAATTATTACTATATGTATTATAAAATTAATTAATTTTATCTAACAAAGCAATATAAAAGAATTATAATTATTATAATACATTACAACAATAATAGTATTATAAAAATATAAGGGTAACCTTGATTTAAAGGACAAATTCAAGCAAAGTTGTAAAACTAACATTTTTCTTTGAAATCCAAACATAAGTACAAAAAATAGTTCAACTACAAAAAACTCGTGCTCATATGAGAACGAGTTTTTTTATAGCTGAACCCTACAAAAAACACACTTTGATCGTTTTCAATCGTCGGCTTCACCGACCGTTTTCAATCGTCGGCTTCCCCATAGTGTCTTCCATGGCGAAGGCTTCCATGAGCATTTGGGGTACATAGTTCTTACCTTCTTCGCTCCACAATCGCGGCTACCTATTACCTAGGGTTGAAAACTAGGATTAAGTAGGGTGTTGGTTTTTGTTATTTTTTGAAAGGAATATCAGATTTCTATGAAAAATATTTTTTTGTTGCTATGGAGTAGAAGGATTTTTAAACATCTGAATCGTGTTTTTCTTCATACGTAATTTTCCTTTAGTTAATTTGATGAGTTAACAAAATTCTTCGAGATCTCGGCTCGAATCATCCAAGATTTTCTGATTTTCGGTGGTGATTGTATCGTATCCAATATCGGACTCGGTGCGGCCACCTTCGAGACGGATACGAATCGGTAGGTGGAAATGCCGAGAATCATTAAGATTTTGAACCTTAGCTGACAAATGATTGGTGCATTCAAACCCTAACTAAAGTTGTTGGAAGGTAGCAAGCCTTTTGCCATCTGTTTGGTTCCCGAGAAAATGTAACTAAGAAAATATGAGGTTGTTTTGGTTTCGATTGAATGGAAAACTTACCCCAACTGTACCGGACATTGTAGTGGTCTTCATTCGAATATTTTTTGTTTTTATCGAATCCCAAAAATTAGGAAGACCCTCGAACAATTGTTTAATTTGTTCATTTTTATTTTTTGAGAGCTCAATTATGGTAGTTAAGTTTTTCTTTTAAACAAATGAGTTAGGGTTTCAGTTGTTATGTGATTTGTCTATTTTAGTATTCATTATACGAAATAGAGTAGTTTACACTGAAAGTTTTCAAATGGAGCCTTAGGATATGAAATGTTGTTTGATACACACCATTTCTTGTTGTTGATGTATACATGCCTGCTTTCACCTGGTTGTGTATTTTATTTTATATTTGTATAGTTGATCAGTGAAAATATTTGGGGCTTTGTGAATCATACCTGGTTTGTTGTTTTACCATGGGGTGAGGAGAAGCAAGAAGAAAGATTTGTGTTTCATGAAAGATATCTTGGATTTGGCTGTGAGATTGATGAGGAGACCTCAAATAAGCTTCAAGGTTTGTATTACATTGATCTAACTTGTGGGTTTTTGTTTTGTTTCCAAAATTTTGTGTGATTGCCACGACTTTGGTTTTGTTTTCGGATGATATATTACTTCTCTTTGAAGGCTTGCCTGGTGTCCTGATTGTTCTCCTTGATTCATATGTTGATCCTGAGTATAAGGACTATGGAGGTAAGCTTTTGATACTTTAATAGTTCTCTACTTATTCTCCTCCAGCTTTTAGCTTTTTTAGCTGTACCTTTTCCTAACTACGACTTGATGGAGGTGACAGCCTAAAACCGAGGTCAGTTGACTACCGTCAACCGCGGAATACAAGAAGTGGATGTCGGGTTACCTCGCCATTTCGGAAAATCGGGGCGAGAGTCTCAGCGTACGGAGAGCTCTGCCCCAGTCTGATCTTCATGTCCTATACGAAAGACGGGTCAGTATAATTTAATGTATCCCGATAGATCAAATCACATAGTGTATCACGACCCACTTGGGCCTATTGACTCATAATACATACTAACTATGAATTCAACTATATACCCAATAGTTACAGAGTTCAAATGTTTTACTCTTATACAACATATATTAAAATGCGATTCTAATACATGTAAATATCGTCGAAAGCAACCCACAATCCAGAGGCTTTCTTGTCATTTCTAGGGCGAAGCGTCTCGAGTCTGTGCACGAAAATAAAGGGGATCCAGCGAGGTGAGCTATGCTCGATGGAGAATGAGCCCTAAGTGGGCTACTCACCACTAAGTGCGGTCACCGATGTTCGATTTAAACACACATTCAAGCGAATGCATGATCTGCTTGAATGCATGACCCTGACTCGGATCAGAGTCCTCGCAGGCTCCCTCACACTCGCCTAAGCCTCGTATGAGAATATTATGCTTTATTTGTGGGCTACCCTCCGATGTTATAAATTGTGGACCATCTCCGATGTTATATTTAGTGGACTACCCTCCGAGATATATCAAGGTGGACGCTCAGAAGCGATTGATATTATTTGTTTAATGGACTACCCTCCCAGATGAATATATATATCAATGGGCCGCTCCGGCCCGGTTGATATATTATTTGTTTGTGGACTACCCTCAGATGAATATCGATTGGAGCGCTCCGGCTGATTGATATTTTGGTTTTAATGGACTACCCTCGGAGTAATTAATATTTTAGACTACCCTCAGAACCATTTTCTCTAGACTCATCTCATCATTCACTTCACCTTAGTCGCAGGATGTTCCGGTGCGTATGGAATACATGTGTGCCAATTCCAATCTGATCTGTCGCGTACAAATATATAAACATGAATATATTCGCATAAAATTAAATCACACAAACATGTTGGTGATTATCATTTTCAAACAATAAAATTAGCTCCTTGGGCTAATGTTGAACCTGAAGCAATTCGATTGAATTACTTAACCAAACACATATTTTCACAAAAATATATTTTAGAACACTGTTTAGGGAATAGTAGAAACCCTCGGTTACTATTCCCGAAAAGTCTCAACTCAACGGTTAGAAGCAGTGAACCCGCAATCCTGACGTTCATTGATGCATACCCGAGCAAACATCTAACACACAAATTACACAAACCACACCCAAACAGCCCTAAAGCAGCTACGGCTGCACCTTGGCTCAAATCTTGTATCAATTCGGTCCCATGTTTGGGACCGATCAAATATTCAGGCCTTTTCTCACAGATACACCCATTTATTCAATAAATGATCAAACATAGCACTGGCTTATTGACCCTTCACGTCACGAGTACGGGTTTTGGAGTTTTCAATAAATTCAATAATTTGGTCCCAGTTTTGGGGCCGTCCAACAAACGTTCAGGCCTCAAACTAACGAGAAACATCGAAAAACACTTAAAATGGGAATAAATCTCAAGTAGAGGAGAAAATCCTACCTCAAGGAGTTTGAAGAAACTCGATCGAGTCCATGCATGCTTTGCCCGCGTAGAGCGTTTTCTTCTTGCCCGAAAGGCTAGGCCGGTCGGATCGTCGATATTTTAGAAAGTTTCTCTCTCTAAAGAAAACCTCTCCAAAAATGGCCACTGGATCGAAATTATGGTTCTCCACGTTTTTTGGTCTTTAAAATGGGAGAGATGAAACTGTTGACTAATTTGGCATTTAGTGACTTAAAAATCAAATCCCATAATGACCATTATGTCCATTTTTTACCAGATTTGATATTCGGCACTACCTCGGCCGTCCATTTTCATTATTTCTCTACTCATACCACTTAAGATACATGAGTACGTGTTATATGTGACTTTCGTCGCCTCGAAAATCGTTTTACGACACCCGAACCGCGATGCCTCGAAAAATGTGCCGACTCCGACTATCTCGGAAATTTACGAAATTTTACGTGCTAACTAGATTTCACGAGATGATTCCAACGGTACAATCCGTTTCATCATCAAGATCTAGAGAATAAATTACGGATTTTTAACCAAAATTACAGTTTTGTGATAAAATTACGATTTGCCCTTATTCGAGAAATTGGAATTTTTGGTCTTATTCTCCCTCCTTAAAAAGGAATTTCGTCGAGAAATTCGGGACTATCATAATCACGCACATGCATACTGCTTGGCACTCTATCATGCATGTAAGCCGTCATTAAATTTTAAGCGGTAGCCGCGTCTCGTCCTAAACGAAGGGATAGATGACCCGCATCGTGTCCTCGCGCTCCCACGTTGACTCCTCCACTCTACAGTGCCTCCATAGCACCCTCACTAGCCTCACAGTCTTGCGTCGCAAGACCCGATCACGGCTATCAACAATGCACTCTGGTCCCTCCTCGAAGGTCCCATCCGTGTCAATCTCAATCTGTCCTCAATCCATCACATGAGCTCGATCCCGGGTATATTTCGAAGACATGGAGGCGTGAAATACCTCGTGGACACGACATCTTTGGGCGGTAGCTAGCCGAGTGCATAGCGGTCTTACATCCTCTCGAGTATCTGAAAGGTAATAAACCTCGTCGATAGCTGCGCTGCGAATCGACCACTCATCTCCTAGGTTTACCTTCAAAGGAGGCGTGATCACCAACCTCGAACTATAAGGGTCGGCGTCATTGCATCGCATAATTCTTAGGCTGCGGCGTGAGCAGCTATCGTATCAAGCTCACCATCTCAGAGGTGTCTCTAATCAGATCAGGACCAGTGATGGAGCCCTCTCCCACCTCGGTCCAACCTAACGGTGATCTACATGGCCTCGCACAATGTCTCCAGATTGCCATTCAGTATACTCGCACGATAACTATTGTTGTGGCGAATTCCACTAAGAGCAATTGCTCCTGCCTTATGATTCAGGACGCATGGTCGTAGCATGTCCTCTAACACCTGTATATAATCCATACAACACGTAACCCTACACAACACTAACCTCTCCAAGGTTACAATCATTGACAATCCACTGGACCGTCAATCTAGTCCATGTCATGAATGACATCCATTTACCAAGCCCTCGCCCGACAACGCGTCTGATTTCAAAGGGGTGTCCAAATCTCGAGTCACCCCCGACTCCTATCACTCAACTCTAAGTCTGCGTGATAACCATGTCCGTGTGTTTTCATCTTGGGCAACATAACTCTTCGGCTTACACTTCAAGCCTATCACATTCTCACAGAAATTCGGGATATCTCCTTGGGCCTCTTCCCTAACTCCAGGATTCTCACCTTAGGGAGTTCACAGGCCCTTTTTGCTTTGCCACACACACTCACAATTACACTCGTCATTTCTTGAATCGAACTAAGAGTCTTCATTGGACGTAGTCTCAAGGACAAACTCAACCCTCACTCACCAAGAGTGGTGAATGATCGTACGGTGCACCCACACCCGACTCGACGCGATGTTACCGTGCGCTCAAGCGCGATGTCATCGTGGCCAATGATCAGTTCCACCATGAGCGGAATCTCGAGAGAGATCTCACACTCCTTAATCTCGACCTATCGGGTCCTTCTCACCACCATCTAGGGAAGAACATTTATGCTGGCTTCTGCAAAGGTCTTAACCTCTAAGCCCCGAATCAATGCGGAGTGTCGGGTTGTGACAACCCCGGATAAGGTCCCCCGATTGCGTGACTGATGAGCTCATCTCATCCATGTCAATCGACATCATCAGCCAATAGGTCTACCACCTAAGGTCCACTACACTTCCCTGGCACTTAACTGATCGTCACGACTTGACCCACACTCGGCCTACGGCCTACTCGTATTCTTTGGAAGTGCTTGTCTCTTCCTCTCGAAAGCTAGCCGGTTCTCACGACCGTTCTAGAGTGTGGAGGAATGAGCCCCATGCTCTCTCTGTCCTCTGCATTGTGGGGTATCTTTGT
This sequence comes from Tetrastigma voinierianum, assembly GCA_016808115.1. Taxonomy (NCBI): domain Eukaryota; kingdom Viridiplantae; phylum Streptophyta; class Magnoliopsida; order Vitales; family Vitaceae; genus Tetrastigma; species Tetrastigma voinierianum. Next base: position 121,535 of record JAEQBH010007559.1, on the reverse strand, counting down.
CAAACCTAGGATCCTGTCTCCGAGAACAATCCGAATCACTCATCTCAATCTGGCCCCTAATCTGAAACTAGTGTGGAGGAAGAAGTCCTTACGCCTTTTCTTTGAACTAGGAGAAGGCTGATCCTCCCTCTTGTTACCAACACGTGTCAGTGTTCCAAGTATCCTCGATTTCTCTCTCTATAGTCAGAGCCGTCCCAACCATGGAGTCCATATCCCGTAGGCAAAATCCTACAATCCTGCCCCGAATGGACAACCTCAGCCCATTCTCGAATCTCCTGTAATACCCAGCCAATCCCAAGAAACTACGTATCTTGAAGATTGACATTCGGTCTCTCCCAGCATCACTGCCTCAACCTTCTCTAGGTCGGCGACACTCACAGTGCGACACCACGTGTCCCTAAATCTCACCTTAGTAAGCGGAGACTCGCACTTCTGCGATCTTGGCGTACAGGCGGTAATGGTCTCTCGGCAAGCGTAAGCGATCCTCAGTGATACTCATGCCCTACTTTGGTAGGAGTAGATCAAAATGTCATCGAAGACTACGACAAGTTGATCTAAATAGGGTGGAACACCTATGCATGAATCCATGAATCTGCTAGCGCATTGGTCAATTCAAGGGCATCAACGTAAACTCAGTGCCCATAGCAGCGTCCTAAGCAGCTGTCTTAGGGATATCTGTCTCCCTAACCCTCAGCTGATGGTAACCAGTGCGAAGGTCTATCTTAGAGTAGACTCGCGCTCCTCTCAACCGATCAAACAAATCATCAATCCTCGGCAATGGGTACCGATTCTTGATCGTAACCCTATTCAACTGTCGATAGTCAATGCACAGTCGAAGGGTCTTGTCCTTCTTTTTGGAAAATAGAACCGGAGCGCCCCATGGTGAAGTGCTCGGTCTAATGAACTCCTTATCGATAGCTCACATGCTTGGACTACGAGTTCTATGACTCAAGCTGGTGCCATCTATCCGGAGTCATAGAGATGGGTGAAATACCAGTGTAACATGTCAGGTGTCCACGAGGTATTTCACGTCTCATAACTCGAAATATACTCAGTCCATTCGTGTGATGGATTGAGGACAGATTGAGATTGACACGGATGGGACCTTCGAGGAGGGACCAGTGTGCATTGTTGATAGCCGTGATCGGGTCTTGCGATGCAAGACTGTGAGGCTAGTGAGGGTGCTATGGAGGCACTGTGGAGTGGAGGAGTCAACGTGGGAGGCGAGGACACGATGCGGGCCATCTATCCCTTCTTGTTTAGGGATGGGGGTACGTGGTTTAGTCGTTTAAAATTTAAATGACGGTCTACATGCATGATAGAGTGCGCGTTGCATATGCATGTGCGTGATTATGATAGTCCTGAATTTCGGGACGAAATTCGCTGGGGGGAGAATTATGAACCGAAAAATTCCAATTTACGGAATAAGAGCCAAAATCGTAATTTTGTTTACAAGTGTAATTTCGGTTAAAAATCAGTAATTTATTCTCTAGATCTCGGATGGCCAAGCGGATTGCACCGTTGGAATGAATCACCATAAAATCTAGTTATACGGAAAATTTCGTAAATTTCGAGATGGTCGGAGTCGACACGTTTTTGAGGGCATGTCGCTGATTCGGGTCTTAGTAAAGCGATTCCGGCGAGAAGAAAGTCACATATAACATGTACTCATGTACCCGTAAAGTGGTATAAGTAGAGAAATGATGAAAGTGGATAAGCTAGGGTAGTCTTGAGATATCGAATCTGGTAAAAAAGGGACATAATGGTCATTATGGGATTTGATTTTTAAGTCACGAAATGCCAAATAAGTCAACAGTGTCATCTCTCCCATTTTAAAGACCAAAAAACGTGGAGAACCATAATTTCGATCCAGTGGCCATTTTTGGAGAGGTTTTCTTTAGAGAGAGAAACTTCTCTCTAAAATATTGGACGATCCGACCGTCGGCAGTCTTCGGGGCAAGAAGGAAAAACGTTCTACGCGGGGCAGGCTACGCGTGGACTCCGGGATCGGGAGTTTCTTCAAACTCCTTGAGGTAGGATTTTCTCCCTACTTGAGATTTATTCCCATTTTAAGTGTTTTTCGATGTTTCGGTTAGTTTGAGGCCTTGAACGGCCGTTTGATCGGTCCCAAAACTTGGGACCTAATTTATTGTATTTATTGAAACCCAAAACCTGTAGCCGTGACGTGAAGGGCTGTTTGGGTGCCATGTTTGATCATTTATTGAATAAATGGTGTATCGGTATGAAAAAGGTCGGGAATGGGCCGTTTGATCGGTCCCAAAACATGGGACCGAGATTGATCACAGATTTTAGACCAAGGTGCAGCGAAGTATTTGCTAGGGGCTGTTTGGGTGTGGTTTGTGTAATTTGTGTGTTAGATGTTTTGCTTGGTATGCATTGGGCCGAGAATGGCGTGGATTGCGAGTTCACCCCTAGCGAAACTGGATTTGAGTTAATGTTTCGGGAATAGTAGTGAGGTTTCACTATTCAAGCAGTCATTCTAAAATATATTTTTGTGAAAATGTGTTTGGTTAAGTAATTCGAATCGAATTGCTTGTGTTGAACATTAGCCCAAAGTAGGCTAATTTTGATGTTTGATGATAATCACTGGCATGTTTGTGTGATTTAATTTTTATGCGAGTATATTCATGTTTATATATTTGCATGATTAAAAATTTGTATTGGAATTGACAGCATGCATTCGTATGCGGCCCAGAACATCTGGAATTATAGGAGTTAGTGCATGAGATGAGTCTAGAAAATAATTTGGTAGTCTAAAATATTAATTATCGGAGGGTAGTCCACAAACCAAAATATCAATCGTCGGAGCGGCCCAATTGATATTCATAGTGTGTCACAAACAAATAATATATCAAAGCTGTCAGACGGCCCGGTTGATATATATATTCATCGGAGGGTAGTCCACAGCTTAAATAATGTATCAATCGTCGGAGCGGCCCAATTGATATATCTCGGAGGGTAGTCCACTAAATATAACATCGGAGATGGTCCACAATTTATAACATCAGAGGGTAGCCCACAAATAAAACATAATATTCCATACGAGGCTTAGGCGAGTGTGAGGGAGTCGGTGAGGACTCGGGATCTGAGTTGGTCATGTAGACATTCAAGTAGGATCATGCATTTGCTTGAATGTGTGTTTAAATTGGAACATTGCATTGCACTTAGGTGGTGAGTAGCCTACTTAGGGCGATTCTCCTACTGAGCATTAGCTCACCCCGTCGTGGGATCCCCTTTATTTTTAGGTACAGGGACCGTGCGAGGGGACGGCTCGTCCCAAATTTGAAGATTAGAAGAAAAAGCCGGATTGTGGCTTTGGCTTGTGATATTTACATGTATTAAATTTGAGTATTTTAATATATGTTGTATAAAAAATGTGAACTCTTGTAACTATTGGGTATATAGTTGAATTCATAGTTAGTATGTATTATGAGTATCATTGGCGGGCCCGAGTGGCGTATTACTCATGTGATTTGATCTGTGGATATATTGAATATATTGAATTTGCTTGGGATGGGATCATGATGCTGTATTTAGGTGAGAGCTCGTGAAGGAGACTACGCGATTTTCTGAAGTAGGCGTCGGGTAACCCGGCGTCACTTGTATTCGCAATTGGCGGGTGATCAAGCGGACCCCGGGTTTGGGCGTCACGACAGTATCGAGCTTAGGTATCTCAGTGCACAGGGGCTTGGGTTGGGTATTCATCAACACTAGGTGATTGATGTGGAGAATAGGTATATGGAAAACCTATAGATTGAGGATTTGGGGCTTAGGCCATAATTTAGGAAGAGCATCACCACTAGGTGTGGTTTGATGTTCGGTTTAGGTATGAGATTACCTAGGAAATCACGGGTTAACACTAGGACACTACGTGCACGTGTGTTGATGTGTTTTGTGTGATTTGGTGAATGTATGATGGTGTTTGCCATGTTTTATGTCTTTGACTTGTATGTGTGCTTGGTGATTAGCACATGAATGTGTAGAAAATATTTTAGAAAATATTTTGAGTGGTACAGTGTACAAAACTGGAGGGAGAACATAAAAGTCTATTTGGTTATTGGATAATGAAATCAAATTTTAATAAATTTGAGGTTGAACACTAGGATTAGTGTTGTATAATGAGGTTTTGAGGAAATTCTGGACCATTTTCCAGAATTAAATGAAAAAAAAAATGGTAATAAACAAAATAAATTTTAAGCAATTTATTTGGTTTATTGGAAAAAAAATGATGAGAAAAAAAAAAGAAAAAAAAAAAAATATATATATATATATATATATATATATATATATATATATATATATATATATATATATGCATATATGTATTTTTGTGGTTACCGATCATTTGGAACAAAATAATAAAATAGGTGTGTATTTTGGTGTCTTCCAGTAATTGGAAGAAAAAAAAAATGAGGAGAAAATAATTTTCTATGATTTTACAAGTAGTAAAATTGAAGAGAATGGAAGAAAATAAATTTTTATAAATTTATTTGAGTGGAGAAAATTTTTAATTAGCTTGGGAAAGAAAATAAATTTTATAAATTTATTTGGTTATGAGATGAGAAAATAAATTTTCTAAAAGTTCTATATGGTGTAAAATTAAAGAAAATGGGGTTAAATAAATTTTTATAAATTTATTTGAGTATTAAAGAGTATGAAAAAAAAAATATGATTTTTAGTGATTTTTCCAAGTGATGGAAATAATGGAAATATATAAATATATAATTATAATGAAAAAAAAAAAAAAAAAAACACAATGCGAAAAATTGAAATGGAGCTCTTGCCCATTTGTATTACAGAAAAATAATGTATTACAGCAAAGGCTTGGAGGGCTTGGTGTATTGCAATACACTGTTTGAAGGTGAAGTGTATTGCAATAGAAATTGTATTGTAGGCTTAATTTGGGCGGGTTGTGAGCGTATCCTGTCTGACAACATGTCGTGAGGAGCAGTGGGGTGGGGAAAGAAAGGCGTATCTGATACAATTGTTAATATCGTGGTGAAATAAAAGAAGTATGACGGGCAAGAAGCGGCGAAGCGCGAGCCGCAGCTATGCGAACTGAGCGCGCGGCGCGAAAGAGGAGTCGCGGCGCCGCGGAAGCGGCGGCGGCGGCCTTGCGAACCGCAGCGTCACGGGCGGCCCGTAGCGTGAGGATCAGCGCCAACGGCGAAGTCACGGTAGCCCCAGGCGCTCCTTGAAGCGAGCGAGCGGTATTGGCGTGACCTTGGTATTTGGCGAAGCGGTGCACTCGGTGCGCCGGCTGTTCGGCGGTTGGCTTCGGTATTTTTCGCAGTCGATTTTCGAGACGTTGTTCGTAGACCGGTTCATGAACCTTTATTCATCTCAAATTTTTCGAAAAAAAAAAATTAAATTTAAATAAAATCAAATAAAATTTTGATAAAATTTTGAGAAAAATAAAATTTTCAAAAATAAAATTTTTAAAATAAATTTTGTTAGAAAGCAGTAATATTTTAAATACGAAATTGATTGCGTATACAACGAGTTAAGTGTATGATTAGTGTCTCGGCCCGAGTGTTTATGCCTTAGAATGTGTATTGTATTTTGCTACCATTTGAAATCATTGATTCTTGCGATGGTTGCGTAGAAAATTATATGCATGGTGTAATGCGTATAGGAAAAAGGGTGGATGCTAAGGTTATGAATTATGACCTTAGGGTTCAGATCTTGAAATGGGTAGATTCGGTTCATGGTTGTCAAGAATCTATTATTAATCAAGCATCACGCATTACTAGTTAGGCTGAGATGAAAATTAAATGATTACGGTTGCCATGTTAATTGTGTAAATGGCAGTAGAGGGACGGGGCGTAAAGGCGTCCACGGGATCTTGGTCGGTTACCACCGGTGGTCGATAAAGCGAGCCTTTGCGGGGCTATAGGTATTACGGCTGGCGTAGTGCAGGCTGGTATGGCGGTGGACGGAGAGATCTAGTAACCTCCGGAGGTTTAGGGCGATGTCATCCTCTCGACATTCACGGAAGAAGATCGATGGTGGTAGACCATTGGTTCATGCCGGAAACGAAAGTGTTAGAGGCTATGGAGATTACCTCGGCGGCCAGTTAGACTAGGCTGCGTTCTGGCTAGAGAATGGGGCTGAATATGATGGAGATGGGCAAGGACCTCCTGAGGGCCTTAGAGGAGCCGTTGTACGTGGTCTCCTGGGTTAGGCGAGAATAAGAATGATAGGTCGAGGTTAGAGTTAAATCTCGGGGACTCTACTCTGATGGACACGAGGATTTTGGAACGTGTCGAGTTCGATGTCATCCCGGATCGTTGGGTGATAGCTTACGGTCGTTATCGATTGTGGCCTTGGGAGGGTTCACGCCTATACGCGGGACGGTAATCGTAGCGGCGGTATTTCAAGGGGAGACAATCCATGACATTTTTGCCACGGACGTTATCTGAGGTGAAGTGTTGAGACCCGATTCGCGGGTTGTACCATGAGCCTTACCCAGAAGGACGGAGGACTGCTACTTGGATCTATCTCGAGTAGTGTGCCAATATGTGGATGTTTTTCCAGATGAGCTACCTGGACTACCTCTACATAGGGATGTAGACTTCGGTATTGAGTTACACCCGGGTATTTCACCCATCTCTATGACTCACTTAGGATGGCACAGGTTGAGTTGCGGGAACTCGAGAGTCGGTTATAGGAGCTATTGGATAAGAAGTTCATTGAAATAGAGCACTTCACCCATGGGGCGCTCGGTTCTATTTTCCAAAAGAAGGACAAGACCCTTATTTGTGCATTGGCCATCGGCAGTTGAACGGGTTACGATCGAAATCGGTACCCATTGCGGGGATTGGCGATTTGTTTGTCGGTTGAGAGGGCGCGAGTCTACTCTAAGATGAACCTTCGCCTTTGGTTACCATCAGCTGAGGTTAGGGAGGCAGATATCCCTAAGGCGGCGTTTAGGGCAGCGTTATGGGCACTTTTGAGGTTTACGTTGATGCCCTTTGAATTGACGTCACGTAGCGGCGTTCTCATGGATCTCATGCATAGGGTGTTCTGACCCTATCTAGATCGGTTGTCGTAGTCTTCTTGGATGACATTTGATCTACTCGGTCAAAGTGGGGGCATGGTATCACTTGAGGATCGTTTCTGATTGTTGAGAGACCATCGGTTATGCGCTGAGATCGGTAAGTGCGAGTTAAACTACTTTAGGTGAATTTTAGGGACACGTGGTGTCGGCGCGGGAGTGTCCCGGTCGACCTAGAGAGGTTGTGGCAATGATGCGTTGGGAGAGACCGAGATGTCAATCTTCAGATCACGTAGTTTCTTGGGATTGGCTGGGTATTGAGGAGATTCGAATGGGGTGGGTTGTCCATTCGACGAGTTATGGGATTTCGCTGCGGGATATGGACTCCGTGGTTGGGACTGGCCCACGACCATAGAGAGAAATCGAGGATACTTGGAACACTCGGGATCTGGTGTTGGTAACAGAGGAGGATCAGCTTTCTCCTAGTTCGAGGAAGGCGAAGACCTGCTTCACACTGGTTGAACTAGGGCGAGTTGAGCATGAGTGGCGGGTGCTCTAGAGACGGGGATCGGGGTTTGGACGGCCACAGTCCCGGTCGTGGTAGGACAAGAGGTATACGGTTGTTCCTCCCGCACCTAGAGATGGGTCGGAGGAACCGGTTTCGATTTCGGGGTGCTATACAAGCACTTCCGGCCCAGCCTGAGATAGGCCCGAGAGGGAGCGGAGTGTGGGTCGAAGTCGGGGGACAGGATCGGGTTGAGGGGAAGTGTAGTGGACCTTAGGGTGGTAGACCTATTGGTTGATGATGTCAGGATTGACATGGATGAGATGGCAGCCAGCCGGGTTGTCGATGGTAGGACCTTATCCGGGTTGTCACACGGAGCCACGGCGTGGATTTGGGCTTAGAGGTTAAGACCTTTAGAAGCCCGGTATAGATGTTCTTCCCTAAGATGTAGGGTGAGAGTTGGCTGATAGGTGGCGATTATGAGTGTGAGATCTACGGTCTGCTCATGGTGGGCCGAGGATTGGTTGTCGCGATTATGACATTGTGCGTTTGTGTGCACGGTAACACCGCGACGAGTCGGGTGTGGGTGCACGTTTTGGTCATTCACCACTCTTGGTGAGTGAGGGTTGAGTTTGTCCTTGAGACTACGTCCAATGAAGACTCTTAGTTCGATTCAAGAAATGACGAGTAATTAGAGTGTGTAGGGCAAAGCAAAAAGGGGCTCGTAAATCCCCTCAGGTGAGAATCCTGGAGTTAGGGTGTAAGAGGCCCAGGGAGATATCCCGAATTTCTGTGAGAATGTGTGATGGAAAAAGCGGAAGTGTAAGCCCGAAGAGTTATGTTGCCCAGATGAAAACACCGCGGACATGGTTATCAAGCGGACTTAGGGGTTGAGTGATAGGAGTCGGGGTGACTCGGGTTGGACACCCCTTTGGAAATTAGAGTTGAGTGATAGGAGTCGGGGGTGACTCGAGATTTGGACACCCCTTTGGAAATTGCATTGGGTGTTGTTAAGCTGGCGAGGGCTTGGTAAATGGATGTCATTCATGACATGGACTAGATTGACGGTCCAGTGGATTGTCAATGATTGTAACAGAGGTTAGTGTTGTGTAGGGTTACGTGTTGTATGGATTATATACAGGTGTTAGAGGACATGCTACGACCATGCGTCCTGAATCATAAGGGTAGAGGAGCAATTGCCCTTAGTGGAATTCGCCCACAACAATAGTTATCAGGCGAGTATACGAATGGCACCATATGAGACATTGTGTGGGAGGCCATGTAGATCACCGTTAGGTTGGACCGAGGTGGGAGGGGCTCCATCATTTAGTCCCCGATCCCGATTAGAGACACCTGCGAGGATGAGTGAGCTTGATCTGATGCGTCTTCTCACGGCTCGAGCCGGCGGAAGAGTATGCAGATGTCTGACGTCGACCCTTAGGTTGAGGTTGGTGATCACGTCTCTCCTTGAAGGTGAGATCTAGGAAGTGGTCGGGTCGGCAAGCGCGGGAAGCCTCGCCCGGGTTTATTGGGCCTTCCCGAGATACTCGAGAGGATGAAGCCTTGTTAGCGTGCCGGTTAAGTTACCCTTGACATGTCGGTGTCCACGAGGTATTTCACGTCTCCATGCTCGAAATACCTCGAGATCGGCTCATGTGATGGATTGATGACGGTGAGATTGACACGGATGGGACCTTCGAGGAGGACGGTGTGCATTGTTGATAAGCGTGATCGGGTCTTTGCGATGCAAGGCTGAGGCTAGTGAGTCTTTATGGAGGCCTTGTGGTGGAGGAGTCAGCGTGGGAGGCGAGAACACGTGCGGGCCATCTATCCGCTTCTTGTTTAGGGATGAGGGTCGTGGTTTAGTCGTTTTAAAATTTAAATGGCGGTCACACATGCATGATAGAGTGCGCGTTGCATATATGCATGTGCGTGATTATGATAGTCCTGAATTTCGGAATGAAATTCCTTTAAGGAGGAGAATGTAAGACCAGAAAAAATTTGATTTACGGAATAAGAACCGTCGTAATTTGTTCTGAAAATTGTAATTTCGATTAAAAATCGTAATTTATTCTCTAGATCTCAATAAGCGGTTACTGCCAGATTGAATCGTCTCATGAAAATCTAGTTAGCAAGTAAATTTCGTAAATTTGCGAGATAGTCGGGTCATTAGCGTTTTTCGAGGCATCGCGGTTCGGTCTTGGTAAAGCGATTTTGGCGAAGAAAGTTACATGTAACAACGTACTCATGTACACCGGTGATGTAGTAGAGAAATGATGAAAATGGATGGCCCAGGAGTAGTCTTAGGATATCAAATCTGGTAAAAAAGGGACATAATGGTCATTATGAGATTTGATTTTTAAGTCACTAAATGCCAAATTAGTCAACAGTGTCATCTCTCCCATTTTAAAGACCAAAAAACGTGGAGAATCAGAATTTCGATCCAGTGGCCATTTTTGGAGAGGTTTTCTTTAGAGAGAGAAACTTCTCTCTAAAATATTGGACGTCCGGCCGTCGGTCGAGTGAGGAAACGTTCTATGCGGGCGGGCTGCGGCGTGGACTCAGGGATCAGGAGTTCTTCAAGCTCCTTGAGGTAGGATTTTCTCCTACTTGAGATTTATTCCCATTTTAAGTGTTTTTCGATGTTTGGTTAGTTTGAGGCCTTGAGCGACCGTTTGATCGAATCAAGCTTGGAATTGAATTTAATGAATTTAATGTAGAGCAAAACCTGGCGAGTGACGTGAAGGGCTGTTTGGGTGCCATGTTTGATCATTTATAGAATAAATGGTGTATCGGTATGAAAAAGGTCGGGAATGGGCCGTTTGATCGGTCCCAAAACATGGGACCGAATTGATACAAGATTTTTGGAGCCAAGGTGCAGCCGTAGCTGCTTTAGGGGCTGTTTGGGTGTGGTTTGTGTAATTTGTGTGTTAGATGTTTGCTTGGTATGCATTAGGCTAGGAATGATGAGTGGCGGAGTTCCTTCTAGCGAACCGTTGAGTTGTGACTTTTCGGGAATAGTAACCGAGGGTTTCACTATTCCCGAAACAGTGTTCTAAAATATATTTTTGTGAAAATATGTGTTTGGTTAAGTAATTCGAATCGAATTGCTTGTGTTTGAACATTAGCCCAAGTGAGCTAATTTTGATGTTTGAAATGATAATCACCTAACATGTTTGTGTGATTTAATTTTTATGCGAGTATATTCATGTTTATATATTTGCATGTGATTAGACTGTATTGAATTGGCACGCCATTCCGCCTTGGAACATCCTAGGACTATAGGAGTTAGTGCATGAGATGAGTCTAGAAAATGCGTTCGGAGGGTAGTCTAAATATTAATTATCGGAGGAGTAGTCCACAAACCAAAAATATCAATGCGTCGGGCGGCTGATTATTCATCGGAGGGTAGTCCACAAACAAATGATATATCAACCGTCGAAGCGGCCCAGTTGATATATATATTCATCGGAGGGTAGTCCACAAACAAATAATATATCAATCGTCGGAGCGGCCGGTGATATATCTCGGAGGGTAGTCACTAAATATAGCATCGGAGATAGTGCGATTTATAACATCGGAGGGTGGCCTGAGATAAAACATAATATTCTCATCACGAGGCTTAGGGCGAGTGTAGAGTCAGTGAGGACTTCGGGATGCAGGTTAGTCATGTAGACATTAGTAGGATCATGCATTTGCTTGAATGTGTGTTTTAAATTGGAACATTCTTGACTGCGCTTAGGTGGTGAGTGGCCAGCAGGGCGATTCTCCTCTGCGAGCATTAGCTCACCCGGAGTGATGGGATCCGCTTTATTTTAGGTACGAGGTGATCTGGGGGCGACTAGTCTAGAATTTGAGATTAGAAGAAAAGCCGGTTATTGGCTTTGGCTGACGATATTAACATGTATTAAATTTGAGTATTTTAATATATGTTGTATAAAGTAAAACATTTGAACTCTTGTAACTATTGGGTATATAGTTGAATTCATGGATTAGTATGTATTATAGGTATCATTGTAGACTGAGTGGTAGGTATTACTCATGTGATTTGATTTATTGGATATATTGAATATATTGGTTTTGCTTGGGACGAGGATATGTATCTTGTATTTGGGTAGAGGCTCTCGGAGTACCGAGGAGACTACGCCGATTTTTTACGAAGTGACGTCAAGATGGCAGGCATCACTTAATATTCCGTAGGTTGGCGGAGTGGTCGACGGACCCCGGGTTTTGGGGCGTCACAGTGGAGTTCACAAGAACTTTAATGCTTATCAATATTCTATTTCTCTCTAATGTTGGTACAAAAATTGTGAAAATACTGAATCTTGCTCAGTTGAGCTCCTAATCCCTTGTCTAAAGAAAGGGTATGATCAATGAGGGTGATGTTTAATTTTTGTTGAAGTTTGAATCGGTTGAATTTGTATGAAATATAAATAGAAAAGCAAATGGTAATAAAATATCTGAAGTCTGTTAAGATCTCGGATTAGAAAACAAACAGGGCCGTAGTCTTCATTTGGATTGAAGTATGGGGTAAAAAATGAGGGGAAGGTAATGGGGAAAATGATGGAAAAAGGAAATGTGTAGAAAGGAAAAAAGGTTCTACTTTAGGGGTTTTTGGGGAAGCAACTTCCACGTTTGTCCATCAATCTCTATGTAGGGTGTAGTAAATAAGCCATTCTTTTCTTCCAAAGTCCCCTATCCATCTTGGCAAAGCTGAAGAGTCATATAGGCAATGTTTAGCTTTGAATGCTAATGGACTCATAGAAAATGCCTCTCTTAACTGTTCTGTGCTTTATGTATTTTGTGGAGTTACGGGTCAGTGGGGATGAAACAAGAATATTACAAAATTTGAATGGTAGCGTGCTTGGGGTTTTCGAGGAATGAGCTTCCATGTTTATCAATATCTCTATATAGGTGTAGTAAATTTGTGTATCTCTGGGTGTAGTAATCGACCATTCTGCTAGCCAGAAGTCCCCGAGTCCATCTTGGCAAAGCTAAAGAGTCATATGGGCAATGTTTAGCTATGGTGCTAATGGACTCTGGCAAATGTCTCTCTTGAGTGTTATGTTCTTTGCCATGTATTTCGTGGAGTTGTAGATGGTGAGATGAAACATGAATATTAAAACATTTGAATGACATTTTCGGGAATGAATCTTGTTTGTCCATCAATCTTGTTATGATTAATGGCTCGATATTGAAATACGAAAAAAAAAAAAACACACGTTCGTAGAAACCCTTGTGAAAAAACCATGGGATATGAAACATAAATACATTGAATGACAACAATTCGGGGGTTTCAAAGATCGCTCCATGTTTGTCCATCAATCTGCAGCATAAGGTGTAGTAAATCAACCACATTCTTTCTTCCAAAGTCCCCAGTCCATCTTGGCAAAGTTGAATAGTCATATAGGCAATGTTTAGCTTTGAATGCTAATGGACTCATAGCAACTATGTTTCTTAACTGTTCTATGCTTTATGTATTTTGTGGAGTTGCGGATCATGGGGATGAAACATCAATATTACATAATTTGAATGGACATGCCTGGAGTTTTCAGGGAACGAGCTTCCATGTTTGTCCATCTATCTCTGTATAGGGTGTAGTAAATTGACCATTATTTTCTTCCAAAGTCCCCAGTCCATCTTGGCAAAGCTAAAGAGTCATATGGGCAATGTTTAGCTTTGAATGCTAATGGACTCCTGGAAAATGTCCCTCTTGACTGTTATGTTCTTTATGTATTTTGTGGAGTTGTGGATCAGTGTGGAAATGAAACATGAATATTAAAACATTTGAATGACAACAATTCAATGGTTTTTGAGGAATTAGCTGTGGCGCCCCAAAACCCGAAGGACTTTTTTTTTTTTGAATGAACAGTGTTAGTGAACAGTGCCTATGAACAGTGACCCAAACAGTGCACAACACAGTGCATTGTCGCAACTTGGGTCGCGTGCACAGTGTGATTCGTGCCACAGTAGGGTGAGCGGAATCAACAAAATTTATATCCTAAGTTCCTCCTCACGCGTGGCGTCAAACTACTGCGAGTATAGTGAATCCCAAGGGTTGAACACGGGGATGGGTTTTCTTCGTACAAACCAGATTTGAGTGAAGCCAAAATGGTGAATTTGGTTTGGATTTTTAAGGTGGGGGTAAACGGTGGGTTGGTGGTTTGCAAAGCGAAAAAGAAATAAAATAAAATGTAAATAGAACTCCTTGAAGCATTGGAGCCATGGGTTTAAGATCCTAAGGCTAACTAAGAGGTCGGTTAATTTCCTCGCGTTGGGGAGGATGACATATAGTCATCTCCCGAGCTAGGATCTTCATTAGCATTAAAACAAACCTAATAATTTTCCTTTTGATAGAAAGCATTTATTTAACATTTATGGTTCCTATAGTAGAAAATCTATCATGACTCATCTACATTGATTCGTAAGGGTAACTAATGAGTCACCGATGGATGCAAAATAAGAATCCACGAGACCCTAAAGATTACCAAGTATTGATCAAAGTGGACCACTTGATGAAAACCTAACCCTTAACCTACCTCGGTGGCTCGTAAGTAATAACTTAATGGATATTAGTGTATCTAAAAGCTAAGAATACACTAAACCACAAAAGCTTGCCAAGTATTGTGAAAGTACATCAAAAACTTTAAACTAAAGTTGAAAATTGGAACCAAAATATAAAAACCTGCTGCGTGAAAAGCGGGGGAACCACCGGCTGACTCTGAGATCCTTCCCAGTAGCCTTTTACTTCAAGAAGAAGTGGTTTTAGCCCATGTAATCCTCGAGTTGTCATCCTTGGAGGGTGTTTGTCAACGAAGAAAGGAGAGAAAAGAGGAGAGAAGAGAGGAGCGAAACAAAAGGCTGCTTGCGTGCGAAAGATTAAAGTTAGGGTTACAAACTTATAAGGTGGCTTATATAGCCAACCGTGTGTGAAATGACAAAATTGCCTAAAATATGAGATTCACAAAGGAATGAAAATGGTAATTGATCCAAAGCGTGGTCGTTTTGGAATAAAATATCAAAAACAGGCTGACCATTTCGCTATGCAGGGAATTTTCGCTAGCATAGCGAAAATTTCGCTAGCTAGCGAAATTTCGCTAAGCTAGCGAAATTCTACAGAGATAGCGAAATTGAGAAATTTAAGCTATCAACTAATTCGGTAGCTAACTGGCTAAGCTAGCCTAACGAAAAAAGTTGTGAGATAAGCGAATTGGGAAATTCGCTAGGCCTGTAGAATTTACGCTAGCTAAAGCGAAAATTCCTAATTTCGCTAGGATTGCGAAATTTTCTCTATCTCATACTTGAAATGCTGCTTGTCTTCTTGGATCCTGCGACTCTTGTTCCGTGGCCTTGTTCCTGCTTCACGCATCCTGCATCACGCATCCTGCTGACTTGCTATTTTGTTCCCTATTTTCTTTGCTTTGAAATTCTTCATTCTGGCTTCTTGAAATTGATATAAGACCATATGAAATTGATGGAAATCAACCCGACTTTGGTTATGATTGGATTGACACGATAATTTGGCCTCCAATTCCTGCAAAAACTACAAAACATCCTCGGAATGCAATTAGAAGTGCAATAGGGACCCGAACATGTCAATTGGGTTAATTATAATAATTAGTACACAAAAAGCGCCCAAAACCTATTAAAAATAGTTGAATAGCACTTTTGGGCACTAATCACCCTGACCTACACATTGCTAGTCCCTGCTTGATAGAAGAAATAAGAAAGAGAACATACAAAATGATAACAAAATAATGTGAACAAAAATGGTATTTCAAAAGGTTGTTAATAAGTAATGCCTAACCTAAGTACAGAATCATCAATCTTGTGTCAATAACTATCATGAGAGAATGAATGCCATACAAATTGAGTATCAAAAGAGCTTCCTTCTCGATGACTTGACCATAAACTTCCACCAAAACCTAAGTGTTTATTTGATTAGCTCTCAACAATAAACTGTCAAACTGCACTCTCCCCCCAACCTAGCTACTACCACGACCTAGCATGCTAACCAACCTAAATGGGATCGGGACCCACCTCTTATTCGCGATTCTTTTTGCATTGTAGGATTGCAATCTTTGAGAATCGACCTCCTGCAAAGTCCATGTAACGAGGGATCTACCGATGACTCCCAACCAATTAAGGCTTAGGGCAAGTCATAAGGATCTTAGGCCACTAACTCTTCGGGTTTTCACCCCGGACTTGAATGATTTCGAGACTCGGCACCTACAACTTGCTCAACTCCCACCTATCCACCCATGTAGCGAAGTCGGGTGGCTCCCGACCCGAGTGAAGGTTTAGAGACCTTAGGGCTAAAGGCACTCGCCATATATCCCTCGGACCGTGCTCGGGTTTCAAGGCAAAGCATTGCAATATTTATTCTTTTTCTTTTCTTTTTATTTTCTTTTTCTTTTCTTTTTCTCTTTTTCTCCCCTTTTTTTTTCGAAGACGCATTGACCTTCTTTCCACATGGGTCCTTAACCTATTAGAGGCGGTCAATGAAACTAGGAAACGAGGTTATCTGCAAGTAAAGGAGGTTGCAGTTTTCGACCTATCATTTGAAACCCTAATGTGCTCGGTGTGTGGTTAGCTAAAGGTGGAAGAAAAATGTCGAAATCAATAAGAATTCAACTAATCATTCACTCAACTAAGCATGGAACCAATCTAACATCAATAGAATTGGACAAAGCTTCAATTTTTCAAACCACAGGTTAGGCAAAACCACAAAAATTTTGGTTGCAAAAACGGGCCCAAATTTTGAAAAAGTAAGCTGTAAAGTATAACAGCTTTATAGAAAGGGGACCCAGCAAGCCACTAAACATCACAAAATGGGCTTTCACAAAATAATACAAAAGAATAAATACAAAAGCCACTTTCTTCGCTAACTCTCCCCAAGCCTAAAGCGTCTCGATTGTCAGAAATGGAAATACCGGATTGAAAATTAGAGAAGGAGTGTTACCTCCACTGATGAGATGTTATCATTGCTAGATGAGCTTAGCAAACTCCATCGACACATATTCCTCGGATTCGAATACAAATAAACAAGTTAGGAAAATAGAGAAAAGGTGACCCGGTTGGACCATTTTAAATTACACCTTCATAAAAGTGTCAAAAATGTTCTTTCTGGTCATATTTGGACTCTAGACTCTCTAAGCTTTCCAACGGTACCAAGAACGCCTAAAACGGAGTTCGGATGAAAAGTTATGAGCGGAAGCAAATTGGAGGAATGAAAATGGGGCTATGCTTGAATTTTCGCTAGAATTTGCTTGAGGCCCTATTGCTTTGTAAAGTGACATGCGAAATTTCGTATGTTTGCTAATTTTCGCTATGTCTAATAGCGAAAATTTTGATTTTGATTTTTTTTTGAAAAATTAAATAAAAATATTTAATAAATAAAAATAAAAACATTTAAAATTTTTTTTTTTAATATATAAAAAAAATAAAATAAAATAAAATAACATCAAGCTACAATACGCTATTTTGGCTGTGCGACACTATTCCTAACCCATCAGTTTAGCTAACCAGCGAAATTTCTTCTTCAAGCGAAAATTTCCACATAAATTTTAAACTAATTGCTTGAAAATTTATCAAATTTTTGCTATAGCGAAAATTTAGCATTTAAACTAGGATTACGAAAATTTGCTAGCTTGCGAAAATTGATCTTCTCAGTTCTTTGATTTCTTCCATTCGAACGAGATTCATGAAAACTGCAAAATTAACACAGAAAAATTAGGAAAATTGCGAGAAAAGCAAAAATTAATTAAAAACATAAAATTAACTAAAAATTAAAGGAAATAAGAAGATAAATTACTTGAAATCCAAGATAAAATACGATAAAATAAAATAAAACAAGGAAAATTTAAAAGCAAAAGTGGGGGAAGTACACATTATCCCGAGCCACACCAGCCAGGCCTTTGGGAGGCTGTTGGGGCTGGAACTCAAAAATCTTAGGGGTTGGGTGCTCCCGAATCCGAACCAACACCGGGCTCAACCCTTTATTGCCATGCGATGTGACATTTGCCATTGTTTTTGATGTAGTGGCAAAGTTGGCGCAAAGGCCACTAATCTATTGAGAAGTTTGCATGGCGGCGGTGATGGGTTGGACTTAGCCTTGGGAGGCGAGTCTTTGTAGGCTTGCAGGTTCTTGCGGGCAATATGTACCAGCGGTGGGTTATCGGTGCTGGGCATTGGTAGTGTTTTGGGTTGGGATTGCGGTGCAGGTGAAGCGGTATGTTGAATCGGTAGAGAGCGGAATAAATTGTTCTCTTTGTGTTCTTCACTTCCTCGATCGACAACGAGTTCATCCTTCTTCTCCCATAAGCCAGACAACAACACGATGTTTGAGGGGATTCAGAATTTTCTACCAGGCATGCTATTGGCTCTTTGTGGTCTGACTCCTCACCATGGTGCCATTTAGGCACTCTTCAGCACAACTCTCTTCCTCTTGCTAAACAAGGCGGTGGTGAGCTTTAAGATGGATTCACGGGATGTCAATTTTTGATCCAATTTCACTTTGGAACCCATCCAGTTCCTTGTTCAGGCTCTCAAGCTGTCTCGGTTTCTTGATTGGCAGACCAGTCACTACCCTTTGCTCCTCTAAATTGTCCACTTGTTTGCTCCAGATTCGGGATGGCTTGTTCAAGGAGATAAAATTGAGTGGTTATTCTTCTTTGGGAAGTTGAGGTAAAATGTGGAGAAGCGAGGAGGTATATAAGTTGAGGAACTTCATTATAGACAGAGATAAGCTCATCCATTGGTCTCTATATTCCCTCATAGACCTATATATGGGTTTGGATTTCTCTACGAGGTTCTTTGCCTTGCCATGGAAGGTTCACGTAGTCCCTCGTGTCATGTATGCTCTAGGGTTACTCTCCGGGGGTACTCATTATCTTTGTTCTTCCATTTTGATTCTAGTTCAAGCCTTTAGAACGTAGTTCACAACGAGAAAAAATAATAGGCAACCTGAAAACAACACCAAAAGCAGTCACAATAGGAATTTTTTTTTTTATATGAAAATAAAATAAAAATGTGATGAAATATAAAGAATTCACCAAAACTTGTGATGAGGATCACAAGTGTTTCACGACTCGTCAAATGCGCTTAGGCACCATTAAACATGTTTTCATTTGGTCGTGCCACGGTAAATTGGCTGGAATCAACAAAATTTATATCCTAAGTTCCTCCTAACTGCTAGTAGTCAAACTCTTTAGCAGTATAATTAGTCTAAGGGTCGAACACAGGGATGAGTTTTCTTCATACAAATGATTTGAGTGAAGCCAAAAATGGTGAATTTGGTTTGGATTTTAAGGTAGGGGTAAAAACAGTGGGTTGGTGGTTTGCAAACTGAAAAGAAATAAAATAAAATGTAAAATAGAACTCCTTGAAGCATTGGGCCACTGAGTTTAAGATCCTAGGCTAACTAAGAGGTCCCCGGGTTAATTTCCTCGCGTTAGGGAGGATGACATATAGTCATCTCCCGAACCGGATCTTCATTTGGCATTAAAACCTAAACCCTAATAATTTTCCTTTTGATAGAAAGCATTTATTTAACATTTATGAACCCTACGGTGAAAATCTATCATGACTCATCCTCTGATTCGTAAGGAGTAACTAATGAGTCTCAATGGATCTAAAAATAGAATCCTTGAACCTAAAGATTGCAAGTATTGATGAAGTGGATGCACTTACGGTGGCTAACCTTAACCTACCTCGGTGGCTCAAGTAAATGGCAACTAATGGATATTAGTGTATCTAAAGCTAAGAATACACTAAACCTTAAAAGCTTGCCAAGTATTGGCCAAAGAAAGTACATCAAAAAGCTTTAAACCTAAAGTTAGAAAATTGGGAACCAAAATATAAAAACCTGCTGCGTGAAAAACAGGGGAACCACCAGCAGCCTGCAGATCCTTCCCCTAGTAGCCTTTTACTTCAAGAAGGAAGTGGTTTTAGCCACTAATCCTCGAGTTAATATCCTTGGAGAGATGTTTGTAACCAGAAGGGAGAGAAAGAGGAGAGAAGAGGCGGAAGCAAGGCTGTTTGCGTGCGAAAGATTAAAGTTAGGGTTACAAACTTATAAGGTGGCTTATATAGCCAACCCAAATGTGTGAAATGACAAAATTGCCTAAAATATGAGATTACAAAAGGGACAAAATGGTAATTGATCAAAACGTGGTCGTTTGGAATAAAAAATATCAAAAACACAGGGCAGCCATTTTTCGTATGCGAAATTTTATTAGCATAGCGAAAATTTCGTAATAGCAATTTCGCTAAGCTAGCGAAATTCTACGGAGATAGTGAAATTAGAAATTTAAGCTATCAACTGATAATTTAAGCTAGCTAGCGAAACTAAGCTAACCTAACAGAAAAGTTTGTGAATAAGCGAAGTGGGAAATTTGGCTAGGCCTGATGTAGAATTTCGCTAGCTAGCGAAAATTCCTAATTTCTCTAGGATTGCGAAATTTTCACTATGCCATAGCGAAATGCTTGTCTTCTTCCGGATCTATGACTCTTTGTTCCATTGGCCCTTTGTTTCACCTTCTTGCATCACAAATCTGCGGCTTGCTATTTGTTCCCTATTTTCTTCTGCTGAAATTCTTCATTCTGGCTTGCTAGAGTGATATAAGACCATATGAAATTGATGGAAATCAACCCGACTTTGGTTATGATTGGATTGACACGATAATTTGGCCTCGATTCTGCAAAACTTCTAACGACACCGGAATGCAATTAGAAGTGCAATAGGGACGAACATGTCGAATTGGGTTAATTATAATAATTAGTACACAAAAGAGCCCCGAAACTATTAAAAATAGGGTTCAAAATAGCACTTTTGGGCACTAATCCACGGTGCCGAACTCTTTGCTTTCTTACATCGCCTCACGCGCTACTCCACATCGTAGCGTCTTGGCTAATGCCTCAAATGTCTACTTATTTGTTACCCTGTAAGCGCCCGGCCCTAGCCCGACCATGTGTGACACCAAAGGCTTTTCGCGTACAAACCTCACATGTTGTAGTAGCCAGGTGTTCTGACCGACGTGCCGCCCAACCCTCCAGGCGACCCATGTCTTGACACAAGCGTGTGTGACACACCTTAGCACACCATTCAATTTTCGTGTCGCGACACCCCAACGGCCACCTCTGTCGCAACATAAAAATTCATGTGGCGACCTCGGACCAGCCTCAGCCATGTTGCGACACAAAAATGGTGTCTAGACACAGGAGCCCGAGACATCTGCCGCCTGTGGCTGCGCCGTGTCGTGGCGCGTGTAGTCGCCTAGCCATGCGCGAGCATGCACGCCATGCCAGAGTCAGGCCGCCGTGTTGACACCACCCCTGCGTGTCGCGACCCAGGGTTGGAAATGGGCAATAGCCCATCTAGTTTATCCCCTGCACTCTTCCTTTCTTTTCCCTTTTGTTCCACTTACTGTAAAACCAACAGACAGTCGCCTTATTACTACAAAGGCTACCGGAACCCGGAAAACTCACAAAAATGTATATTTTACACAAAAAGGAGTTAATTACAATTTGTATTTAATTACAAATCACCAAAACTGGGTCTTCTAACTAGATTTTTACAAAATACAAAATAAGGCCAAGTATGGCCATTTCTTCGCCTCTAAGGCCTCGGGTCGCGTCCATCCCGGAAAACCTTCGATGCACGAAAGAGGGGGTCCCAGCAGCGGGTGAGCAATGTCGGGTAAAAGTTTTCCCTCTGAGTTTACTCCCGCCCTAAAATGCACATGTAATGGCATAATAAACAACAATCACATTTCATACAATTTATGCAACCTTATATGAAATGTTCCCTGTCATGCATGAGATGTGACTCCTCATGCCCACAACCCGAGTCTGGCCAGGCTCTCCCACACACACACTTTTATTTCGGGTGTGAAATACTGACCCTTGGTATTTAACCCAAGGACTTAAACCATTGGATATACCTCAAATTTCACTTTATCAACTTAAGTGTGTTTTATATTTGTGGGCCACGGATTTTTGGGTTCTCACCGCATGACGTTGCACACCTTTTCAACATTTTCGTGAACTTACATAATTGGGAAATCATCTAGTGAATACCATTGGGTCTTTCACCTTTGTGAGGGGGGATCTACCTGACAACCCCATGGCCTTACAGTGACTTGCCATTTAAATGGCCTTACACACCCCTCGTGAGTCTCTACCTTGGACTTTGTCCCATTTTTTCAAAATCCATTATTCACCAACACCGGTGAATAGACCGTATATGCACCCCATGCTTAGACTCAGCATTTAGGTGCGGAATGCATATGAATTGTATGATGCCCGATGCATTTTTCTTCATGTTACATGTATATATAAGTGTTACATGAACATTTACATACCATGGATAATTATAATTGATACATATAATTAACATCCATATACAACCCACGTTAATACATCAATATCATATATTAACATGTCATATTCACATTGCATGTTATTCATCTGACAATAGCAGCGTGATAACGTCACCATCTTGGACCCGTCAAGCGGGGGTACATCACGGTCCTTCACAAGCATGAACCAATTTGGTTCCAAACATCCCACACATCATGAAACACACCACAAAACCTAAGAAAACTTTTAGTCTCCGGTTCAAACCTAACTCCTGACAGTCTTGTTTGTGGGCGAATATAGAAATCCACCTGCCATTCAGGTCCCGAGTTTTGGAACTACAAATCCCATGTAGCCTCTCACTGGCCTCCATAAACAGCCCATACCATTATAAGGCACTTTAGACTTAGAATGTCAGTAGGAAAATTCCTTACCTTTTGGAGTTTGTAAAACTCGACTTTTTAGCTCATCCACCGTAGATCCTTGACTGCGTGCACCAACTATGGTCTTAGGCCGTGAGACCGACCGTCGAGATGCAGGAAATCCTCCATTTTCATTTCTCCTTTCTTCTCCCTTTCTCTCTTTTCTCTCCTCTGAACTCTTTTCTTTCTTTGCTTTCTTTCATTACTTTTTATCTTTTGCTTTTCTTTCCTCTTTCTTTGGATCACTTTTGACCAGCCCGATTCGAGGAGAGAATTTCCTCCCTTTTCCCTTCCAAGCCATTTATTATGGTGCTTGCTTTTCCCTCAATTTTCTTTTATTTCTTATTTCTTTATTTCCTTTATTGTATCATCTTTCATGTGGCTAATTAGAGCCACACTTTTAGAATCCACATGGCTTTGCCATGTGGCATCCTAACTACACCATATGTCATTCGACGCCTACGCTATGAAAACTTGAAATTAATTTGTCTGAAAATCCAACGAGAATTATTCGTGATAGCTAGATTTCACGAGACGATTTCAACAGAGAAGTCTATTTCATCACCGAGATCTAAAAAAATTTCGGTTTTCTGACTGAATTTACTATTTTACCATTTTTCAGGAAATTTGTATTTTCCAAGGTTTCACATCAGCTTCCATGTTTGTCCATCAATCTCTACATAGGGTGTAGTAAATAAACCATTCTTTCCTTCCAAAATCCCTAGTCCATCTAGGCAAAGCTGAAGTCATATAGGCAATGTTCTGGTTTGAATGCTTATGAGGGCTGAGGGGTAGCTCAGTTGGTCTAACCTTGGGTTTGCTCCCCAATTGTCTGATTCAAGTCCGCTTTAGAAGTTATTGAGTGCAGTCATTAGATTTAGGGCGCCACGAGGATTAGTCGAGTATAAGCTAAGCTAGAACACCCATGGGAATGATAACTTATCTGGGTTTTGATGAATAAGCTTAGGTATTTGTCCCATCCATCTTGGCAAAGCTAAAGAGTCTCATGGGCAATGTTTAGCTTTGAATGCTAATGGACTCAGCAAGTGTCTCTTGATTGTTCTGTTCTTTATGTATTTTGTGGAGTTGCGGATTAGTGGAGATGAAACATGAATATTAAAAACATTTGAATGACAACAATTCAGGGGTTTTCAGGGAATCAACTTCCATGTTTGTCCATCAATCTCTATATAGGGTTTATTAGGATATAAGGTGAGTTTGAGGGTTTTTGTTAGGTCCCCTTTTTGTATACCTCTAGTGTACTCTTTGAGACCTTTTGCCCTTATTAGTTAATATCTTGCTTTTCTTTGATTAAAAAAATATAAGGTGTAGTAAATCAACCATTCTTTTCTTCCAAAGTCCCAGTCCATCTTGGCGAAGCTGAAGAGTCATATAGACAATGTTTAGCTTTGAATGCTCATGGACTCATAACAAATGTCTATCTTAAGCGTTGCGCTTAATACACATTTTTGTGGAGTTGGTCGGTGGAGATGAAAACATGAATATTCTGAGTGCAAATGACGCATATCCATTGTTAGAGAAAGACATGTTGAAGGCAAGGAGGAGAGTCCAGCCTTAGAGCCTAGGTTTGGCCAGCCCATGTGGCAGGTTTATTGTGGAAGAAACAAAGGGGCACGTGGGAGGAAAGAAGAGGGGGTCAGCTGGAAAAGATGCTAACGGTTTTGGATGGGACAAATAGGGAAAATTTAGGGGGGAAGAAAGGGGAGGAAAAATCATTGGAGGTTGAGGGGAATGTTCCCTAGGCTGTGCTCAGTCATAGAATTGGAGCTTGGGATCTATTTTTGGGTTTCTTGATTGTATTTTCTTTTTATGCAGTTTTTCTTATTTCTTCCTACTCTGAGTAGAGATTGTTCATGAGATTGAGCCTTGACAGAGACATTGAAAGATTTACCTTACATTACCATTCAATTCTTCTGTGCTGATTGTATTTGGATTCATTTCAGCCTCAGGTTATTGAGAATTAGAGCCCCTATTTATGTTGTTGTATGCTCTTGGCTCTCTACATAACAAGAAAATACAAGCGAGGAAGCCAAGCGAATCCTAAGCTCCAAACTCTCCCGACTCTGTGGTGAGCGCGGCAGAGGCCTCAACCTCAGTATTTTCTCCTATTCCCCTTCATTCTCCACATTTGTCCACGTCCCAGATAGCATCTCTTTCCAGCTAGCCTGCTGCTCTACCTTTGTTCTTTATAACTCGCTTGCCGCATCAAACGGCAGCAAGCTGAGCTCTAAGGTTGGATACTGTTAAGACCAGATATATATATATATATATATGTATATAAATATAAATATGCGTCAAACTGCGTGCCAAACTTACAAAATGCGCCACTAGAATAATCGGTCCACTATAGCAGCACCAATATATATACGTCAGGCGCGTGCCAAACTTACGAAAATGCGCCGCAAGAACTATTCAGTCCCTAGCAACAACACCAAAAACTTGTTAACCAAATTTCAGACATAGCCACCAAAATATTATCTAATTCCCGGCAACGACGCCAAAAACTTGTTAAAAACCAAACGCTTGTATAGATGAAAAGATTGATTTGCTCTTTTTGTAAAATGGATTCATTAAAATTTGAGTTGGTCTTGATCACTGAAAGTGCACAGATCATACAAGTAATAAAAATAAATATTTAAATTTAGATATCGTTCCCACGAGGACTAATGATATATCAAAAGACTAACTATCCCATACACTTTCAAAGATCATTACTATTTAAACTCCCTTTGTGATGATGAGATGACTAAAAGAATTTTAATCCTAGATTGATTTCCTTAATATACATGAAAATAAATTTTAAATAAAAATAGGTTTGAGGATTCACTGAGTGAGATAAAACTGGATATAGATCAATGAGTAATAATCAATTTCTGCATCTTATCGATTCATAGCTCAGCTATAAATTGGAAAATTGAGTTTGTCAAAGATGCATGGTAGTATAATTTGGATTTTTCCCTTAACCATACTTTTCACTGATTAAAGGTTCATATTCATTTTTGAGACATGATTCTAATCAGTTACTTGTAATATGTAACCCTCTTTCTAAGATTTAAGTATTTTTCCTTTTCAGTACTTCATACGGATCTTGGGGTGGAGAATTCCGCGCCCTCATGACGGGATATTGCAAATATACGAAATTTGATTGACACCTCATCAGCCGTTTCTGATGAAAATTTCCATCTCCTTGATTAGATCTTTGCTAAAACCAGATCATAATCAATTCAGCAGAAAGATGGGAGACCTCTGAGTGATTAAACTGATACTTCATTCAACAATCCTCAAATTATGAGTAAGTTGGTGGTATATCTGAGTAACCCAGCAAATTTCATTAGTTCCTTAGTATTAGTCTACCATACCCACAAAGAACCGTTCTATACTCTTAGGATTCTCCATCTACGTATCCACCTTGAGAGGGCCTCACGGAATTAGAGTAAAATCCTGAGAACCTTGCTTAGAGTAAAGGTACTGAATGCGAAATTAAATAAATTCAAAAACAATACCAATCAAATAAATTCAAAATTCCTAATTAAAATGGTTCTTCTACCTTGTGCGAAAAATGACTATCATCATTGACCCATTTCAGGAAAATCCAACTTTTCAAGCTAGCTTCACTCATATCAGTGACTAACCGATCAGGAAAATTAATTGAAATCATAAACGAACTAAAATAAAAGAACTCCAGAAACTTTCCATCTTCCATTTAAATCAGACAGTAATGAGAAAGATGATTTTATAAATAAATTCCAACTCGAAGCTGCACTTCAGTTCAATACCAAAATCCAGAAATCTAAAAGAAAACTAACTAAAATCTACACTGAAACTCTACTAAAACTAAATCTACTAAAATGGAAAATAAAATAAAAAATAAAATAAAAATATATAAGAGTCTTCCAACTACAAACGTCTTGAAGTTGAGGAAGTTGCGCACAGTGCTCTAGATGCGTTTATTTATAGACTTTCCAATGTTGGGCCGCACTTCAATAATTGCGTTGTGGATCCCCAAAATTCTGGCCCAAATTGGTCGCTCTGTCATGACCTAGAAATTTCTATCGCGATAGAGTTTTCAGTCTTTGTCGTTGGCTTCTGTCGCTGCATGCAATCTTTTATCGCGACTTGATTTCTGAGCTCTTTCTTGGAATCTGTCGCGATAGACTTTGATAATGTAGCGATAGAGTTTTTATTCAGCAGTCTTGTTTTTGTCGCAACATAGATGTCTTGTGTCGCAACATTGGTGTCTTGTGTTACGACATAGATCTGTATTGCCTCGTGCGGTGGTGCGTACAATTAAAAGAAGAAATCATCACTAGTACTACTCTACTTTGTTCATTGCTCTTTACCAGTACGGTTCTTCTTCTTCTTCTCTCTCTCACAAGCCCTGTTCAAGGCCATTTGCTTCAACGCTCTGCTTCGCTTTTATTCTTATTCTTCTTCTTCTTCATCTGCTGAGAAAGAGACATCCAGTGCGGATGATACTCTTGTTCTTGCCGTCAAGTCAAATATCAAATCCGTCGAGGAATCTGCGGATCATGAAGCGGTGAGGTTTTCCTTTTTGTTTTTCTTTGTTGTTTGCAGTCGAGATATGTTTTCATCCTAGTATGTGTGGATTTTTGGTTTTGAAACGCCTTCGGGGTTACTTTGTTTGAAGGACAAATTCCTCAAAGTTAGTTTGCTTTTTCTTTTTTGCCCAAAGATAATTTTGCAGATGAAAGAGAATAGGTTTGATGAATTGAACGAATCCTCCCTGTTTATGCTATTATTAATTTTCTAAAGAAAAACAAAAACAAAAAGAAAGATTTCCCCTTTCAAACCCTTTGTTCGTGGCTCTATTTTGCTCAAGTAGAGCAGAGATGAATACCAGGAGTCAGACATTTGTTTAATTAGCATTACCCTATGCCCTCAATGTTGAATGGATCTTTTGCTACTCAGTGAGAATTAAGCCCCTAATTAACATTTTTTTTGTCTTTTTTTGATAGGCAAAAGAAACAGTTCTTATTAAGCACCTTAATGACTAATGAATAAGCTCCTGGCGGGTTTTGATAAATGCAAATTTTTCCCTTCATAGTGTATAATACGAGATGGAAACATAGGTTATGCATTTATTTGGGCTCCTTTTGCCTTGAGTAATAAAGAAGGAAATAAGGAAAAGAAAATGAGAGGAATAGCGAAAATAAATAATATTTGGAGGAAAAAAAAAGTTGAAACTTTATGAATTAATTCTATAATTTGGAGGAAAATTATCTTTGGTGGTCACTTATTTTATTGGCAAATAGAAAAGGGAACTGCAGCGACAAATTATCTCTCTTTTTTCTTTTTTTCTTTTTTTTTTCTTTTTTGTGAAGAAACTACTTGAATAGTGAACTTACAAACATGATAAGAAAGAATAATCATGAAAACTAATATTTCAAATTTGACCATCAAACATTTAATCTAAACTACTAAACCCTTATTAGCTATACAATCAGCATACCATCTCTAAATATTTCTTTTTGATAGGTTATGATTGTTTACTAAGTGATACAAATATTTCTTTTTGTTTTGTTCTTAATAGAAATTAGAAGAGTTATCGGATGGTTTTCCTTTCAAAATTGTGGATAAACCTGGAAAAGAATACATATTACTAAGGGTGTATCAGGGTGAACTCATCAAAGCTCGAGTTTTCCTTCTCGATCTTCATGGGAAGAATCATAAATGTAATGATTTATGAATGTTCCCTATGACCGTTCGGGTTTAACATTTGTATGCATCCCCAAACATGTCAGCAAGCAACATTAACAAACGATTCTATGATTTGTATGCATTCTAGTGATGTGTAGAAACAAATAGCCATGTAAATTTCAGATGATGCATGCATGTATAAGCAAAAAATACAACAATTTAAGGTCTAGGTCACATTAGACATCCATTCTTTATCTACTTAATTGAAGCACGAAAAAGGAAGCTGCATCTGTGGGGTGGGAAAAGAGGTATACATGGTTAACTTAAAAGCAAATGAGCCATTAATGAGTCTTTGCCTAATTTACTTGGGCTAATCAGGTCAAATGCAGATAGCAAGAAAAACAAGGAAATTTGAAGTGCACATTTACAATGAATTTGACTATTTGAGATGCATGTTAATAGTTGAGATGAAAGAGGCAGGGATCATCATTCATCAATGAGGGAAGACTGCGTAGTAAGTCTGGACAAAAGTAAGGAATGGTGCAAAAAAAGCACCAACCCAAGCTATGATTGTCCAGGGGCTATTGAAGTATGTGTTCAGGCATTGTGTCATCCACATTTTCGCTTTGCTATTATAGTGACTCTGAAGGTGCTTTCGAATTTTAACTCTTAAGCATGGAAGTTTGATTCCAAGTTTGTCGATACTGTGTTGAAAAATATTTTCAAGCATGAAGAAGTCTTGATATTTTTTCCAAGCGGTATCAGCAAACTTGGAATCAAACTTCAAATGCTAAAACGTAGAGTTAGAATTCGAAGCACGCTAAATCATTATAACAACAAAGCGAAATGTAGATGACCTCTTTGAGCACACTACTTGATAACTGCAGTCAATCATGGCTTGGGTTGAATGCTGCACCATTCACGCCGTCACGACTTACTACGATCTTCCCTCATTGCAATGATCCTACCTCTTTAATATTAGCATGCATCTCCATAGTCAAACTAGACGAATGTCCACTTATTTCCTTGTTTCTTTATCTTACATTTGACTGATTAGCAATGCGTAGGCAAGAAGACACTCGTTATGCTCATTTGCTTAAGACCAACCATGCATACCTCTTTCCCACGTGGTCTTCCACCATGCTTGATAGTAGCTGAAGAATAATTGTCTAGCGTATGACCTGGGAGCTTAATTTGTTGTATTTTGTGCTTATATGCATGCATCGATATGGCTATTTGTTTCTACATCGTGTAAATCATAAATCGTTTTTATTTGTTTTTGAAGATTTGTATTGATTATTTGTTACATAGTTTTAACATTTCCCTTAAATGCATCTCTTCCTCTGCTCGGGGAAATAGATGTGAATCTTCAGAATGCTATCCACAAGCATTTGGAGATTAGAGGAATTAAGCCCAGCATATACAATTTCTTGCACGAGTACGCCTGGAAAAAGAAGAACGAAGAACGCTTGTATTTGTTGAAGAACTTTAAGAAGTTTGTGGAGTCTTAAAAAGTTTACCATAAGACATTAATTGAGCCTAGTTGATCATATTTATTTTCTACGAGCGTGTCAAAAGTGACTTTATGCTATGAAACTATCTCTAAATCTCTAGAACAACGGGGGCTTGTAGACCACTCAGGTTCTATTATATAATGACTATAAGTGTTTAAATTTTTGGCCTTTTTTATATTTTAGTCTCTACTTTATTTTTGTTCAATCAAGTGTCTAATTTTTTTTTTATCTTTTCTATTTTGATATCTCAATCAATCATGTGTTTAAACATTTCGACTTTTTTTTTATTTTTATTTTGGTGTCATAACTTTATTTTTGTTTCAATCAAATATTTGAACTTTTAATATTTGTTCAATCAAGTGTTTTTTTGACAAATCAAAGCATATTTATATAAGCAAAAATTGCTTATAAATGTAAAAATAATTAAAAATGATATATTTAAGTTATATTATAAATGTAATGTATATATTACTTCGTTAAATTTTTTAAATATATAAAATGTAATGAATACTGATTTCATTTATAAATATAAATTATTTATTTTATTCAAATAATTTAATTATATCATATAAATTGTAGCTTTATATATATATATATATATATATATATATATATATATATGATAGTAGACCTTATTATTATTAATCAACTTTTTTAAAAAAAATCACATTTTTTATACTTCAGTAATATACATAAATTAATGGGCAAACATAAAAAATTAAAAGTGAAATTATAATAATTTTTAAGATAGAATAAATGAGATATATTTAAGGGAAAATTTTGTCACCTGCCTGCTTGTTACGATGTAGAATTTTGTCACTCTACGTATTCCTCTCGCTGGGCGCCGCACCCAATGCTTTCTGCTTGTCATGCGCGGCCCGGCTTGGTTCGTCGCGCGGCGCAAGGCTGCCCTCTCGCAACATAACATCGCGCCACACCGCCGCACGCCGCCTTCGCGACGCCCAACTCGCTACGCGCGCAGTAGCTTATCGTGGCTACCCGTCAGGATAGAAATTCTCCCTATCTTGGCCAGCTTTGTCGCGACATAATTTCTCCTTGCCTTGGCCAACTCTGTCGCGATATAAAAATACTTAGTCGTGACAGAAAATCTTCTTAGCTTAGCTAACTATGTCGCAACATAAAATTCCCTGCTGCAACACAAAACTTCTCCATTTGGCCACTATGTCGTGACCTAACATATTCTGTCGCGACATAAAAACTCTCTACCTTTGTCAACTCTATTGCGACATAAAAACATTCTGTCGCGACAAGAAAACTCCTGGCCTGTACAAACTTTGTCGCGATACAAAAACGCTTGCCAAGAACATAAAATCCTCGCCTGTTGCCAAACCTCGGCCGCGACCCAAATACCCCGGCCGCGACATATAGAAACTCTTGGCTTTGATCAACTCTCGCCACGACACAAAAATGTTGTGTCGCACACAAGGCCCCTCGGTTCGCCACACTCTCGCTGGCGACATAAAAATACTTTCATGAAATCCTGTCGCGACACTACAAATTTATGTCGCGATACGAAATCTCCTGGCCTTAACAAGGCTCTATCGCAACCCCGACCTCTTGTCATGATCATCTTGGTCGAAACAAGGAAACCTTTGTAGCGACATAGAACCAGAACCCCTGTCACAACAAAGAAGGCCATGTTGCGACAGATTCCATTACTTAAAACTTGAGAACCATGTCGCGACACAGGAATTCTTGTCGCGACATAAAACCAAAAAGAACTTTGTTGCGACCAAGAATCCCTTGTCGTGACCCAAAACCAGTAGTAGCCTGTTCTTGGCATTTCTTGCACTATGTCGCGACTAGAAATCCTCTGTCGCGACCTAAACATGCAGTAGCCTCTTTTTAGGCCTTTCCTACACCTCCAGCTCTTTCCCAAATGCATTTTATTCAATACTATTGCCTCTATACATATCATACAAGTGGTATGAAATCTGGGAAAACTTTCCAACACTATACTGAACAAGTTAAAAATAAGTTTTTAATACAAACTTCTTATTTACATATACAAAACTGGATATTCTATCCTGAATATTACAAAATACATGAATAAGCCATAATCTGACCTTTTTCACAACTAAGATCTTGGATGTGTTTCATCTACCGATGTACCTCCAGCACTTGAAAATATTTTCCCACAACGGGGTGAGCAATGCCCAGTAGAGGAATTCTCTTACAAGGGCTACTCCCCACCTAAGTCAACATGCAATGGCAAACACACACACATTCAAGTAAAAATATGCACGGTAAAAAGAGGTTTTAATGTAAACAAAAAGGCCTTTCTGACTGAGCAAGTGAGTGCTATCATTGAGTGTAAGACTCCAGTGAAATATAAAGACCCGGGATGTCCTACAACTTAAGTAATATCGAGGCATTAGTGTGGAGAAAGCACTATTAGACTTGGGAGCTAGTGTGAACCTTTTACCGTATTCTATGTACAAGCAACTTGGGTTGGGTGAACTTAAACCCACGTCCATCACACTGTCACTAGCCGATAGGTCTATTAAAATACCAAAGGGGACCATTGAGGATGTTTTAATACAAGTGGACAGATTCTACTACCCAGTGGACTTTGTCGTACTCTTGGACACGTAGCCTACTGCGTGGGAGCCAATCATGTGTCTATCATATTGGGGGAGGCTATTCTTGGCTACTGGTGCCATAATAAACCTGTCGGAATGGGGTTAAGTGCAACCTCACATTTGGGAATATGACCTTAACTCAATATTTTCATTCAGTAAGAGGCATATGCACTCGCAGGAAGATGACTGTGAAGAAGTCTGTATAATAGATGCAATTCTTGAAGAACAGGCTAATGAGCAGCAAGTGCAAGATGTATTAACCCCAGAGTTATCTGAGTGCCTTGGAGAACAACAAGAACCTCAATGCATGAGCGTAGAGCAGGGGTACTGGAGGAGAAAAATAGAAGTTCTACCTCTATTAACTGGTGATGAACCAAGGGAACCTCGACAGTTAGAGCTCAAACCCCTCCCAGTTGAGCTGAAGTATGCATTCCTGGAAGAAAATGGACAATGTCCAGTTGTGATTTCATCACTGTTGACCACTTCACAAGAGCATAACCTGCTGCACCTTCTCCAAAGGAACAAGCAAGAGCATCGTGGAAAAATTTCGATTTAAAAGGCATAACCCAACACCGCACCCATCACATTTACCTAGAAGAGGAGTCTAAGGTCAGGAGGCAGCCACAATGAGGTCGAACCCCCACTTCGCGTGAAGTAGTTCGCATTGAAGTCCTAAAATTGCTCCAAGCCTGTATCATTTACCCCATTTCTGATAGCACTTGGGTAAGCCCAACCCAGGTGGTGCCTAAGAAGTCAGGAGTGACAACTGTAAAATGAAAAGGGTGAAGAATTGCTCACCCAACTCACTACCGGTTAGAGTGTGCATAGATTGGGGAGGGAGGCTCAATGAGGTAACAAGAAAAGATCACTTCCCGCTGCTATTCATCGACACTTTGAGAGTTTCTGGACACCCATTCTATTGCTTTTTGGATGGCTATTCAGGGTATTTTCAGATAGAGATTGCACCAGAGGATCAGGAAAAGACTACCTTTACTTGTCCATTTGGCACGTATGCTTATAAGAGAATGCCTTTTGGTCTTTGCAACGCCCCAGCCACTTTTCAGAGATGTATGCTTAGTATGTTTAAATACGATATGGCGCAGCGCATAATGGAAGTATACATGGATGATATCACTGTGTATGGAGGAAATTTTGAAGAATGTCTGACTAATCTGGAGGCCATCTTGCAGAGGTGCATAGAGAAGAACCTGGTGCTCAACTGGGAGAAGTGTCATTTTATGGTTAACCAAGGAATTGTACTGGGACACATTATTTCCAGCAAGGGAATAGAAGTCGACAAAGCAAAAATTGAACTCATCTCCAAGCTGCCATCTCCAACAAATGTAAAAACAAGCAGGGTACTTGGTCACGTTGTGCTTCTATAGAAGATTCATTAAAGACTTCAAGATTGTTAAACCCCTCGCATAAGCTCCTGTGAGAAAATGCAAAATTTGCTCGGAAGAAAGAATGCCAGGAGAGCTTTGAAGAACTAAAGTCCCATTTGACTATTGCCCCAATAGTACGAGCACCTAACTGGCAGTTGCCTTTTGAAGTGATGTGTGATGCAAGTGATCTTGCTATCGGAGCAGTACTCGGCCAAAGAGAGGATGGAAACCTCATGTGCTTCATTATGCAAGCAAAACCTGAATGAAGCACAAAGGGAATTATATTACCACAGAGAAGGAATTATGCCGGGCAAAGAAGCTCACGCCTTTAGACGTTTCGAGCATACTTGGTCGGGTCCGATATAGTCATTTTTACAGACCATTCCGCCTTGAAATATCTCCTAACCAAGCAAAATGCCAAAGCAAGGCTTATCCGGATGGGGTTCTCTACTTCGTGAGTTCAACTCTTGGTACCAAAGCACAAGAAGCGGGGTAGAGAATGTCAGGCGCATCATCTTCAAGGTTAACGATAGCCCATGACACGCATAGCCCACCCATCAATGATGAATTTAAGAATCCCTAATGTACCGGAAAGCTCCCCGGTATGCTCACATCGCTAACTTCCTCGCCACGTGAGAAATCCCACCGATTGAAAGAACAGATAGGAAGTATTTCTTTGCGAAGATCCACCTTATTATCGGGAAGAGCCCTTCTTGTTCAAATACCGCGGCAGATCGATAATCAGAAATGTGTGCCCGAGAAGAACAATGGATTTCGAGCCACCGCCACGAGAGTGCTCGTGGTGGTCACTTTGCTCGTTAAAACAAAGAAAGAAGGTGTCATAGACTGCTTTTACTGGCCTTCCTTGTTTAAGGAAACACACCAAATGTGCCGAGTGTGTGATAGATGCCAAAGACTCGAGAAGTTGTCTCACCGTCATATGATGCCCTTTGAACCCACTTTAGTAAGCCGAGCTATTCGATGCTTCGGGGGCATCGGTTTCATGGGGACCTTCCCCACATCTTATGGTCATACATACATTTTCAGCGGGAGTGGACTATGTGTCCAAGTGGGTCGGGGCAACCCTCAGAAACCAATTTTAACTGGCCGTGGTGGTACTTGTAAATTCTTGAAAGCAAACATCTTTTCTAGGTCTGAGTGCCAAAAGCCATTATTAGCGACATGGAGGCTCACATTTCGCAACAAACCTTTTGAAACCATGGCTAAATATGGTGTGAAACACAGTGGCCACCCTTACCATCTCAAACAAGTGGTCAAGTAGAACTTGTTACCCGTGAGAGATTAAGACCATTCTAATGAAGGTGGTAAATAGCAACAGAAAAGACTGGTCCATCAAACCCGCTGATTCAGGCCTGGCTGCACGCCTTTCAAGACAATCCTTGAATGTCCCTTATCTATTGGCCTATGGTAAAGCATGTCACTCTCTGCTGAGATCGAATATAAGGCATGGTGGCAATCAAAAGTCAACATGGATCTAAGTAGGTCCCAGTCAAGAGATTCCTCGATCTCACGAGTTGGAAGAAATACAATGATGCCTACTTGAATTTAAAATCATAAAGGAAAGATAAAAAATGGCATGATCAAATGATAATCGGAAGAATTTCAACGTAGGGAACCAAGTCCTACTGTATGACTCCAAACTCCATCTATTTCCTCATGCTTCAAGTCGCGATGACTGGTCCATTCATTGTTCGCCAGCATACCCCAATGGTTCAAAGTGGACCCATCAATCCAAAATGATAAATGTGGTGATTAGTCAATGGACGTAGGGTGAAGCCCCATGTTATGCACATAATCGTCAGTGGAGGAAATTCTCCTCCTTCGACCCCTCCCGAATCCCACACCATCGCCTAAGGGTGGTCGCCGCTGTCCCGGCCACCGACCATTGTTTAGTTTTTGATTAAATTTCTTTTTTTTTAAATTTTTGGCAGCAATCGTAGTTTGGCATTTGATTTCACTTCTTTGTTGATAACCGCAAGAACGCCAACAAATGGGAATGCCCTTTTCCAAACCACCATAGGAGGAGGTACACCCCATCCTTAGTTTTTGCATCTGATGCTAAACCTGCTAGGAGTAATTTTCATATTTTTGAATTTAGTTTTACTGTTACAAACTCAAGAAGTGTCAAATTCGTTTTCTTTAACTTTTAATAACTTTTTGTAAGTTCATTTTGTGTATCTACTACCTTTAATTGAAAATCCCAAAACCCCGTATGTTACCTTAATGATAGAACAATTCCATGCATGATTTAGTTTTTGGTCAATTGAGATTTCAAAGATATTCAACTCGAACAATCCCCTACTCTAATCTCACACACCGCACACCGTGACAGCCAATAGGTTGAGAAGCTATATACCTCTTTCCGCTTTGCAGAGCCGGCCTTAGACCTGTTGACGACCCATAATAGGTTTGTGTTACCCATGTTTGAAGACCAATGTAGTCTTCCAAATGAAAAGGAAAAGAAAAAGAAAAGAAGAAAAAGAATAAGAAAAGCCGTGACACTGTGCCTTGAAACCCGAATACGGTCCGAGGGGTATATGGCGAAAGCCTTTAAAGCCCGATGCCCTAAACCTTAATTGGTTGGGAGTCATCGACTTAGTGTTCGCTACACGGGTGGATGGGTAGTGTTCAGCATGTTGTAGGTGCTTAATTCTCAAGTCATTCGAGTCCTGGTGAAGCCTCGTAGAAGCTTTGTGGGCCGCTTGATCCTTTGGCTTGATGCCCTAAACCTTAATTGGTTGGGAGTCATCGGGTGGACCCCCGTTACACCCGACTGGGTGAAGTCGAAGCCAAGATCGCACCCCTACAATATAGCCAATGTAACAAAGAAATAAGAGTGTATCGAGCCCTATTTAGGTTGTTCAACAGTTTAAGGCCATGGCAGTAGCTAGGTTGGGGGGAGGGAATAGCTTTGCAATTTATTGGCTCAAGCTAGTTAACTTAGGAACAATTAGGTTTTGGTGGAAGTTCAGGTTGACTTCATTGAAATTGATGTCGCCCTAAAACTTGTTATTACGGGTTGTTTCTTGCTGCCTGCTTCAACGTATGTAAATTGTTCATTTTAAAGCAAGGCACCAGACATGCACTTTTTTGAACCACATACACTTTTTGTAAAAGCACAAAGATGTACCTATTATTTTAGCATTGCTAAGGGACTAGCAACGTGCCTGCTGAGGGGTGTGATTAAGTACAAAAAGTGCTATTTCAACCCTATTTAAGGTAGGTTTTGAGTGCTTTTTTGCGCACCAATCATATGAATTAAGCCAATTGTCAAGTGTGCAAGTCCACTTAGTGCTTCGATTGTTTTCGAGATTGTTTTGGATAGTTTTGCGCATCTTGGAACTTCTCAAAGAACCGTTTTATCGTGTCGAATGCGAGAATCCTCTGCACTTCACCAAGTCGAGAGATGAAATGTCAAGATGGGTTAAAGAATTGAAGGCAAAGTGATGAATAAAAAGTGTAGGAAGTGATGCAGTATCAAAACAGAGAAGCAGGAGCAAACCAGGGATTTTTCGCTATGATTGCGAAAATTTCGCTAGGATTGCGCAGGCCTCAAGAAATATAGCTTAAAATTTCGCTATGCTACGAATTTTCGCTATGTCGGCGAAATTTGCCGCATAGCTTAAATTGCTCAGCCCGTGTTTTTGGTATTTTGATTCCAAATCCAATTCACATTTTTGATAAATTAACATTGGTCCCTATGAAATCTCACATTTTAGGCAATTTTGTCATTTCACACCATGGGGTTGGCTATATAAGCCCCTACAACTTTGTAACCCTAAGTAACTATTTATTTTAATACAGTTTCCCGCAGCTTTTCATTTTAGGTTTATTTTGCTCTCTTCTCTCTCCTCTTTCTCTCATTTTCTCGGCTGCCAAACACCCCCCTTGAGGATGACAACTCAAGGGATGCTTGGCTAAGCCTCATAGCCTTGAAGAGGAGGGTTGCTAGCTTGGTTTCGGGGCTACCGCAGGTCACCATGCTTTGAATGTTACTGTGTACCGGTGATTTATGGTTCCCAACTTTCCAAACTAGGTTTAATGCCATTTAATGTCTTTCCTTTGGTCAATACTTCGCCATGCTTTAGGGTTGAGTGCATTCTAATGGTAGATGCAATCGATATCCTTTATGTCATTTACGAGCCATTGAAATGGAGGTTAAA
Source organism: Tetrastigma voinierianum (assembly GCA_016808115.1). Lineage (NCBI taxonomy): Eukaryota > Viridiplantae > Streptophyta > Magnoliopsida > Vitales > Vitaceae > Tetrastigma > Tetrastigma voinierianum. Next base: position 83,867 of record JAEQBH010007559.1, on the reverse strand, counting down.
TGCTAGGTTTCAAACCGAATGGGACTTCGAATGTTTAGTACTTGGTTCGACTCAAATAGGAGTGGTTTTAGGGTTAGTTTCATAGCTAAACACAGTCCGGTTTTGCTTTGACTATATGTCATTTGCCCTAATGCGAGGGAAATAACCCGAGGACACCGGTATCACTCCCATGTTATCAAGCCAGTGACCCAAGCCTTCAAGGTTACCATTTCACACCTCATTTTAAGCCATAACAAGCACCCAAAGTGAACAATCAACCTCCACCTGCTTTTAACCAAATCCAAAAAATCCAAACAAAAGTCTCACCATTTTCAAGCATTGATGCAAATCATTCGCTGTGGGATGAAAACCCATTCCCGTAGTTCACCCTAGACCGCCATTAATCGCTGAAGTAGCTCGACTCACGGCAAGAGGAGGAACATAGGAAACAAATATTGCTGGATTCCGATCACCCTACCGTGGAATGAATCATGCACAAGGCCGAGGCATCTTGTTTAGGCATGTCATGGCACTGTGCTCGAGGCAATCGTAGCCCAGGAAAGCACTGCACGAGGAACCTCGTCTAGGCTCTGTCACGGTATCAGCCGAGGCACCGTGTCTAGCATGGTACCAGGCCGAGGCACCTGGTTCAGTACGCACTAGGGCCAAGTCACCTTGTCTAGGCATGCACTAGGTGAAGGCACCTTGTCTAGGCATGTCATGGCTCAAGGTCAAGGCATCGTGTCTAGGCATGCACTAGTGATTAGTACCCAAAAAGTGCTATTTTGAGCCCTATTTTATATAGGTTTCGAGTGCTTTTTAGCGCACTAATCATGTCAATAATGCCAATTATGTTCGTGTCTTCTTAGTATCACTTATGCCGTTTAGAGGATATTTTTGGTTGTTTTGTGCTTGTATTACTTGAGTTCAATATCGAGATCTGTGCTGAACCATGAAGATCAAACTCATTTATCAGCCTTCAAACATCTCAAAAATCAATGAAGGAATGAAGGCATAGTGAGAAGAAATGATGCAGTAGAGGATGCAGTATGCAGCAGTGAAGAATGAGCAAACCCAGGGAATTTCGCTAAGATTGCGAAAATTTCGTTGGGATTGCGAAAATTTCGCAATCATACGAAAAATTTAAGATCCTAGCTGGGGGCTCTCATGAATCCCAACAAATTGGAGAAATTTCGCTAGGCTTCAAATTTTCGCTATTCACTGTTCCTAGCGAAATTACACACTTTCGCTATCTCTTAAAAAATTTCAGCTAGCTTAAATTTCGCTAGCTGTATTTAAATCGCTGCTCAGCTTAATACCTCCGATTCATGACTCAGGCAATTTCGCTACCTGGGGCGAAATTCGCGCACCATAGCGAAATTGGTCTCGCATAGCTTAAATTGTCTCGCCTTTGTCATTTGTAATTAATGCAAACCGACTTCATTTTGGTGTATTACATCCTCGTCTTATTTAGTCAACAGCTAGGTTTATCAGAAGTTTCACATATCGGGTGGCCTATATAAACCCCATAGTTTTTAACAAGAGAGGAGAAATTGGGAGAGCAATCTTGAAGCAATCTTTTGGCACAATTTTCATTTTATGTAAATATCTTCGCAGCCTTAGTTAGGGTTTGGTTTTCTCTCTTCTCTCTCTCCTCTTCTATTTTCTAGGTTGTCAAACACCCCTCTTTGAGATGACAATCAAGAGATGTTTGCTAAGCCCTTTTCTTTGGAAGAGGCAGAAGCAGCTTGGTTGTGGGGCGCTTGGTGTGTTGTCCTCATGTGTTAAATGCTGCGTACTGTATTTATGGCTCCCATCTTCTCAAACTAGGCTGGAATATCATTTAATGTCATTAATTTGGCCAATACTACCATGCCAGATACAAGGCATTACTTATTGCTAGATGTACTGGTTCTTTTAGATGGCCTTTACGACACGAAATGATGTCAATGTTAGGGTTTCAAACTAAAAAAGGGTCGATGCATGTTACTTAGGTCATCAAATAGAGTGGTGGTTTCCTTAGGTTAGGTTTTTGCTAGTTAAATAAAGATCCGTTATGGCTTGACTATAGGTCAAGCCATAATGCGAGGATAAAACCCGAGGACACTTGTTTGCCCTATGTTATCAAGTTAGTGACCTAAATCTTCAAAGTTACCTTTTCACACTCCACTTTCATTTTTCTTTAGTTAATCAGTTTTCAAACTACTCACTCTGTTTTTGAAACAAATCCAAAATCCAAATTAAAAGCCTCTCACCATTTTCAACACCGATGCAAGTCATTCATGATGAAAACCCATCCCCGTGTTCGACCCTAGACCACTATGCTCAGCAGCTTTCTTGACCACGGCAAAGAGGGAGGAATATAGAACAAATTTTGTTGGATTCCGTCACCCTACCGTGGCATCAATCAAATGGCGCCGCTGTCGTGATGGTGCCAAACCACGAATGATAAGCCGAAGTGTACTCACATCAACATCACAAGTAGAAGGTGACCTTAATCCTTTTTGACACTTCAAAGAGTCGTAATCGCAAGTTTTCATCACTTTGGCAGAATCGCACGCTGCTTTTTTTTTTTATACGCGCTTTTTATTTTAGCTAACCCTAACCTTTTAGCAAGTTGGTTTGTGTTCTTTGTTGTGTCTCAGTTTGTGTAACAGTTGTTTATGCAGTGCTGGGACAGAGGAACTTCAGGTAGACTGCAGAGAATCAGTACACAAATTGACCAAAGCAAGGTCGCAGGCCACCCTGATACCATGAATCCTTGCTCGAAGAACGCTAGAAGTCAAGAAGTGTCCCCCAATGAACTAACAAAATTATAGATCGACGAGGACCACATCCACCCTCCTAGAGTTCAAGGTCTCTTCCTCAAGATCGCACTCTCCCGCCGAAGAAGCAAAGCGTGCTGAGGCCCTATTTGGTACCCCTACTCCCCACATATCATGGTATAAAAATGAAAACCATACACACATATAAGGGATTTCCGAGGAGGTTTCGAGACTACCTTTAAGGAAGGTAAGGATGGACATGGATTCGCTAAGTCAAAGCATTTCCATCGACCCCGAAGGACAAGGCCAAGATTTGGCTAAACTCATCAGGGAGAGGCCTAGAACCATTAGAAATCAATGTAGCCGCAGTGCACTCCCGAAGAAGTTCTTCTGCTCATAAGACCAACAATTTTTGAAGAGACAAATTCTGCCACCTCAGCTCATGATGGTGAGAGATTTTACCAGTGCTGGGAGAGATTTATGGAAACCATCAGTGCATGCCCTCATCATGGGTTTGATACATGGATGCTGGTAAACCATTTCTATGGTGGTATGTCTCCTCCTATGAAACAATTGCTGGAAACCATGTGTGGGGGTAACTTTTTGAGTAAGCATCCGCATGGCTATGGATTTTTCGGGCTATAAATAAACCTCCAAAAAGTCTGGGATGAACCTAAATCTAGGGAAGTTGAAAGATTACGCCTTATCGAACCACCAAAGGGAGACAAGTATGCATTTCGAAGATACGTAGATGAAAGAAAAAATTGACCATTTTAACTCAAAGATTAAGATGATCCGAAATGAAAATCACATGAAATGCAAACAGTAAATGAGTTATCTACATCCCAATTTTCTTGCTTCAATTTTCAAGCAAATACTTACCCTGAGGAGCACTGTCAAGAACAACCTCATGCCATAAATCAAAATAAACCATCCATAGATGTCCCATATGGTAACACCAATAACCCTTAACCGGAGAAATTGTCTGGGGCCAAATGATGGAAATCCAAACCCTCGCATATGCCCTCCGTGGAGCACGCCAGCCAGCTTGTCTCCACTTCAATACAACAACAGCCTTTTCCACTTTCATCTCCTGTTGAACAGGCGATCCTGAATTTGAGTAAAGTGGTAGGCATATTTGTAGAAGAACAGAAGGTGCTAAATGTACAAGCTTGAAGCAATAGAGAGTTCACTTAATAGTAAGCTGGACAACATGCATTCTGAAATTTCAAAACTATCCACCCAAAGAATTGGGTAGGATGTAGAAAAGGAAGGCTCCCTTCCAGTCACAGCAACATCAGACAGGAGCTAATGAAATAGGCTTGACTAATGATCCAAATGTCGATTCGACGGTTAAAGCGCGTGACTCTAAGTGGTAGAGAATCAAGCCAACAGATCCAGCCTTAGTCCGGGCCGTATCCAACACTGTTGATTATCCACAAGAAGAACAAGCATCTCTGGTCAGGAAGAGAAGAAGATCAGTGTACCCCTTCCATTTCACAAGCTCAAGAAAAAGAAAGTTTCTCGTTAACCAACGTAAATGTTAGAAGTTTTGGCGGCAGTGAAGTTAATAATTCTCTGACACGATCAAGCAAGTCCCCACTCACGCTAGGTACCAAGGACTTATGCACGCAAAAAGGCCCAAATGTGAATAAAACGGCCTTTTTGACTGAGCAAGTGAGTGCCATCATTGAATGCAAGACTTCATTGAAATACAAAGACCCAGGATGTCCCACACCCTAAGCATTATCTATTTAAAAGAGAAAGCACCGTTAGATTCGGGAGTTGCGAATCTACCTTATTCCATGTTTGATTTAATTTTTGGTCAGTTGAAGTTCCAGCATGCTCAACTTGAACATTTCTCCCTTAAGCTAATTCACACACAAAGACACCGTATCGTACTAATAGGTCAAGCCAAATTTGTCACTTCCTTTCACTTTGCATAACCCGCCTTAGCATGTCGGGCAACCTAGGATAGGGTTTTGTGTTACCCACATTCGACCAATGTAGTCTTCCAAAAGGAAAAGAAAAGAAAAAGCAAAAAGAAAAAGAAATGTGAAAAGAAGAAAAGAAAATAAAGTCGTGACGCCGCTTACCCAGCACTGTCCGGAGGGGTGGCGATAAAGCCTCGTGCCCGATGCCCTAAGCCTTAATTGGTTGGGAGTCATCGACTTAGTGTTCGTTACATGGGTGGATAGGTAAGGTGAAACGATTTGTAGGTGCTTAATTTTCGAAGTCATTCGGAGTCCGGGGTGAAGCCTGTAGAGTTTGTGGTCAGTGATCCTTATGGCTTGATGCCCTAAACCCACCGGGTCGGGAGTCATCGGTGGAACCTCGCTACACCCGACTCCTCGTGAAGTTAGATTTTAAGCATCGCGACCCCACAATATAGTCGGGACAAAAGAAAAGAGAGTGTAACTATCCCTATCTAGGTTGTCTCAGCAACTTAAGGCCATGTCAAGAATGGGGACAATTGTGCAATTTATCGCTCGACCGTTACATAGAGAACCATTAGACTGTGGAAATTCAAGTTGAGAATCAGGAACCAATGTTGACCTAAAAAATTGCTCTTGTATGGTTTTGGTTCTTTTATGTCGGTTTCCAAACTTTGCGTCAATTTTTCGCTTAAAGGTAATGCTGATGGTGCATATACCTTTTTGAATCATACACTTTTTGGAAAAATCGCATGTATCTCCTTTTTCGCTTTTGCATCGGGTAAGGGATCAGCAACGTCGTTGGGGGTGATTAGTACCCAAAAAGTGCTATTTTAAGCCCTATTTTAGATAGGTTTTGAGTGCTTTTTGCGTACTAATCAGGTCAATAATGCCAATTGAAGTGTTCGGTCTTCTAGTATCACTTTTATGCCGCGAGGATATTTTTGGTTGTTTCTGGCAGGTTTTTGCATACTTGAGTTCAATATCGAGATCTCGTGCTGAACCACTTAAGATCAAATCCTCATTTATCAGCCTTCAAACATCTCAAAAATCAATGAAGGAATGAAGGCATAGTGAGAAGAAATGATGCAAGAGGATGCGCATGCAAGAAGGAAGAATGAGCAAACCTGTAGATTGGCTAAGATTGCGTAGGCTCGCTAGGATTGCGAATTTTCGCATCCATAAATAAAATTTCGCAATCCTAGTTAAATTGAGAAATTTCGCTAGGCTTCAAATTTTCGCTATTCAATCGCCTACCGAATTATTAACACTTTCTTGTCTTGTACCGCTTGTTAGCGACCAGTATTAGCTTAACAGCTGCCTAGCCAAATTCTTCGATTTCTCGCTATCTCTCGTGCAATTTCTCTACCTAGAGAAATTTTCGCTATCTAGCGAAATTTTCGCTACATAAATAAATCAAGTCTGCATAAATAAATTGCCTACCTTGTCATCTTTGACTAATGCAAACCCATCATTTTGGTATTACATCCTCTGTCTCCTTATTTTAGCCAAAATGTGCCAGTTTTATCAGAGTTTCACATATCAAGTGGCCTATATAAACCCCTCATAGTTTTTGTAACAAGAGAGGAGAAATTTGGGAGTGAGGCAATCTTGAAGCAATCTTGGCACAATTTTCATTTCATGTAAATATTCAGCCTTGAAGTTAGGGTTTGGCTTTCTCTTCTCTCCTCTTTCCTTATTTTCTAAAGTAATAAACACCCCTTCGAGGATGACAACTCAAGAGATGCTTCGCTAAGCCCCTTTCTTTGAAGAGGAAGGTAGCTAGTTGGTTTGTGGGCAGTTGTGGTGGTTGTCCTCATGTGTTAAATGCTACGGTGTACTGTATTTATGGCTCCCATCTTCTCAAACTAGGGTCAATATCATTTGACGTCACACTCAAGCCAATACTTACCATGCTTTAGGATACAAAGGCATACTTATTGCTAGATGTACTGTGGTTCTTTTTTTTTTTAGATGGCCTTTACGAGCCACCGAAATGATGTTTCTAATGTTAGGTTTCAAACTAAAAGGGTCAGAGATGCATGTTACTTGTGTCGACTCAAATGTAAAGAGTGGTTTCTGTGTGGTTAGGTTTGCTAGTTAAATAAAGATCCTGGGTTATGGCTTCGACTATAGTCGCTTTTGTCATAATGCAGGATAAAACCCGGCGACACTTGTCATTCTATGTTATCAAGTTAGACCTAAATTCAAAGTTACCTTTTTCACACTCCACTTTCATTTTTCTTTAGTTAATCGGGCCAAACTACTCACTCGCTTTTGAAACAAATCCAAAATCCAAATTAAAAGCCTCACCATTTTCAACACCGATGCAAGTCATTCATAGATGAAAACCCATCCCGTGTTCTCGACCCTAGACCACTATGTCGCAAGATTTGACCACGGCAAGAGGAGGAATATAGGAAACAAATTTTGTCGATTCCACACCCTACCGCGGCACTAATCACCAGTCGAGTCACCTTATTCGCATGCACCAAAGGCCAAGGCACCTTGTCTAGGCAAGTCATGGAACTTGGTTGAGGTGTCTAGGCATGCACTAGGCTGAGTCACCGTGTCTAGGCATGCATTAAACCGAGGCATCTTTCCTAGGCATGTGTTGGCACTAGGGCGAGGCACCGCACTGTCAAGACTCAGTCGGTAGTCAATCGCGGCCTAGGCACGCCTCGTTCTAAGCCGAGGGAAGCCGCACCAATGCATTTACCAGGTTGAGGCACCTCGCTCGCACGTCATCGCACCAAAGCGCCACCGCGGTTCAGGATGCACAATGACCGTGTCACCGTGTCTGTGCATGAACCGTGCCGGTGGCACCTCGCTTAAGTATGTCATGGCACTGGGCGCCGAGGCAATCGCGGTTCGGGCATGGTATCAAAGTCGGCGCACGTTGTTCAGTACGCACTAAACAGTCACCGCGGTTCAAGCATGCACTGCGTGAAGGCACCTGCCTAGGCATGTCACGCGAACTGTAATCGAGGCACCGCCGCTAGTATTTAAGACTAAAGTTAAGGAACCACGCTTCAGTAAAGCACTAGGTCAGCACCGCGGTTCAGGCAAGACTTCAGTCGGAGGCACCTATCTTGGTATGTCATGGAACTAGTCGAGAATCGCGTTCAAGCACGCAACACCGGGCCAAGGCAACTCCTAGGAAGTCCACGACACTAAAGCCGAGGCACCTGCCTGTGCACGACCAGTCGGTGAACCACCCGCATGTCATGGGCAAAGTAGTCGAGGCACCGTGTTTAGGCATGCACTAAAGTCGGTGAACCTCGCTTCTGTGCACGCCATGCAGCACTAGGTCGTAGGCAATCGCAGTTCAGGCATGCATTAAAGTCGAAGTCACCGCAGTTCAGCATGCACTAAGACGAGGCATCATCCGCCTGTGCATGTGCCGCACTAGCCGAGGCTTCTCGGTCTTGGCATGCACTAGCCGAAGTCACCGTGCTCGCATGCACTAGGCCAAGGCACCTCTTGCTCAGCATGTCATGGCACTTGACGAGGCAATCGTGTGCCCAGCAAGCACTAGCCGATGCACCATGCTCGTGACAAGACCAGGGCCGAAGATCCTTAGCTTGGTATGTCATGGAACTAGGCCGAGACACCGTTTCTAAGCATGGCTCTTTGCTAAGGTACGGTGCCTAAGCATGCACTAGGTCGAGGCATTCGCTCTGTGCATGTCATGGCACTGTAATCGAGGCACCGCGGTTTAGAAAGCACTATACCTAGGCACCTTGTCTAGGCATGTCATGGCACTAGGCCGAGGCACGGTGTCTTGGCAAGGTACTAGGCCGAGGCACCGTGTCTAGACATGCACTAGGCCGAGTCACCGTGGGTAGGCATGCACTAGGCACAGGCACCTTGTCTAGGCATGTCATTGCACTAGACCGATGCACCATGGCTAGGCATGGCACTAGGCCGAGGAACCTTGCCTAGGCATGTCATTGAATCCAAAGGAGGGCACAGGTCTTGGCATGCACTATACCGAGTCGCCGTGTATAGGCATGTGCAAGACGCCGAGGCACTCATTTTTATCTCAGAAATGCACCCGCCGCAAGACCGCAGCCCAAGCATGCACTAGGCCGCGTCACCGCGAGCCTAGCATGCACCTAGCCAAGGCACCTTGTCTAGCATGTCATGACACAAGGCCGAGGCAATCGCGTTCAGTAAAGCATTAAAGGAAGCACCGCGGTCAAGGGAAGCACTAGGCCGAGGGGCACCTTATCTAGGTATGTCAGCGGCACTAGTCGAGGCGACCGCTCCATGGCACTTGGCCAAGGCCCCACTGGCAGCTCATGGCACTAGGTCGGTGGCAATCACAAATGCATTCAGGTTGCTGCACCTTCGCTTTGGCATGTCATGGCGTAGGGCCAAGGCACCGTGTTTAGCATGCATTAGCCGTGAGGAACCTTGCTCAGCATGTCAGCGGCACAGTCGGTGCTAATCGCGTTCAGGCATGCACTGTGTCGAGTCACCATGTTTAGGCATGTCATGGCATTAGGCTGAGGCACCGTGTCTAGCATGCACGTAAGCCGTAGTCACCGGTGTCTAGGCATGCATTAGTCGAGGCATTGGGCCTAGGCATGTGTTGGCACTAGGGCGAGGCACCGTGTCTAGGCATGCACTAGGCATAGTCACTGTGTCTAGGCATGCACTAAGCCAAGGCACCTTGTCTAGGCATGTCATGGAACTAGGCCGAGGCACCGTGTCTAGGCAAGCACTAAGCCGAAGCACCATGTTTAGGCAAGCACTAAGCCGAAGAACCTTATCTAGGTATGTCATGACACTAGGCCGATGCACCGTTTCTAGGCATGGCACTAGGCTAAGGCACCATGCCTAAGCATGCACTAGGTCGAGGAATCTTGTCTAGGCATGTGATGGCACTAGGCCGAGGCACTGTGTCTAGGAAAGCACTAGACCTAGGCAACTTGTCTAGACTTTGCTCGCGGCACTAGTATGCAGGCATAGTGTCTAGGCATGGTACTCAGTTTCCAGGCATTGCCTAGGCATGCACTAGTCAGTGTCAATCGTTCAGCATGCATAGGCGATGGCCCCTTGTCTAGGCATGTCATCAACTGGGGACCGGCGCACCATGTCTAGGCATGCACTAAAGCCAAGGCACCTTGTCTAGAACATGGCACAAGGTCGAGGCAACGGTGTCTAGGCATGCACTAGGCCGAGTCACCGTGTCTAGGCATGCACTAGGCCGAGTCACCATATCTAGGCATGCACTAGGCCGAGTCACCGTGTCTAGGCATACACTAGGCGAAGGCACCTTGTCTAGGCATGTCATTGCACTAAACCGAGGCACCGTGGCAAGGCATGGCACTAGGCCGAAACACCGTGTCTAGGCATGCACAAGGCTGAGGCACCATGCCTAGGCATGTTTTAGCACTACGCTGAGGCACCGATTCTAGGCATGCATTAGCCAAGTCACCGCTTGTTCAGTAATGCACTCAGTCCGCGGAACCTTGTCTGTGCGTGCCATGGCACGCGGCTAATCGCGGTTCAGCATGACACCAGTCGACGCAATCGTGGCTAGGCATGGCATCGTGACGTAGGCATGGTGCGTAGGGCATGCACTACAGTCGAGGCACCGTGCTCGTGCATGCATTAGGCCGGTGAACCTGCCTAGCATGCCATGGAACTAGATTAGGGGCATACAGTTCGTGCATGCACTAAGCCGAAGTCACCGTGTTCGCATACGCACAAAGCCGAGGCACTCCGGCTGTGTGCATGTCACGGCACTAGCATACACAATCAGATCTAAAGGGCACTAGGTCGAGGAACCTCGCTGCATAAAATGGCACAGTCGAGGCACGCGGTTCAGTACGCACAAGGTCGAGTCACCTTATATAGGCATGGACAGGGCCAAGGAACCTTTTTTAGGCATGTCATGGCATTAGGCAGAAGCCCCGTGTCTAGAAATGCACTAGGCCGAGTCACCGCGGTTCAGTATGCACCAGCCGAGTCACCGTCTAGGTATGCACTAGTCAGGCACCGCGTTCAGTACGCACCGTGCCGAGCAACAATGTTCGGGGCATTTACCCAGCCGAAGTCACCGTGTTTCCAAGCGTGTTATGCCACTCGTCGAGGAATCGCGTTCGTGCATGCACTGCCGCAGGCTTCGCTTCAGGCATGTCATGGCACTAGGCCGCTAGCACCGTGTCTAGGTATGCACTGTAGTTAAGTCATCATGGTCTAGTACGCACTAAAGCCAAGCGCACCGTTCAGCGGATGTCATGGAACTAGGCTCCAGGCACCGCAGCCGGCGGAAAATGGCATTAAGCCAAGGCACTGTCTACAAGCACCATGGGTCGGCTAACTACATGCCTAGGGCATACCAAAGTCGAGGCGCCGCGCCTAGGCACGCCTTGGCTCTGGGAGCCAAGGAACCCAGTCTCACTAGGTCAGGCACTCCGCTTCGGGCATGTCATGGCACTAGGTTGAGGCACACACAGGCATGCACTAGACCGAGTCACCGTGTCTAGGCAAGAACCAGGCCGAGGCACCCGCTCTAAGCATGTCCTCGCACTCGCGTCGGTAAGCACCGTATTCAGGCATGGTACTAGGCCGAGCACCAGTGGCTCTAGGCATGCACTAGCCGAGTCACCGTGCCCAGGCACGCACCAGCGAAGGCACCTCACAGGTAGGCATGTCATCGACTAGACCCGAGGCAATCGCTGTTAGCATGGCACTGCACTAAGGCACCATGCTCAGGCAAGCACCAGCCAAGCACCGTCTAGCAAGCACCTGTGGTCGAGGCACCTTATCTAGGTATGTCAAGGCACTGGGCCGAGGCACCATGTCTAAGATGGCACTCGCCAAGGCACTCGCTAGCGCTTCACAAGACGAGCAAGCGCAGGCCCCGCGCCTGGGCATGCACTAGGTCGGCGCATCTTGCCTCGCGTACGCCGCGGCGCAGGCCGGCACACCGCGTTAAGGCATGAACCAGGATTAGTCACCGCTTTCGCATTCACAGCGAATGCACCTCGCCTGTGCATGTCATTGTAATAGACTGAGGGGCAATCGGGCCAGCATGGCACAAGGCCAAGGCACCATGCTCGTGCAAGCACCAGGATGAAGCAATCGCTTTCAGTGCCACTCAGTCGCAGGCCCTGTCTAGGATGTCATTGAACAAAGTCGGTAATCGTGGGCCGTGCATGATAATACCAGCCGACGCACCGGCGGGCTGTGCAATGCACAGAACGTGGCATGGGTGCCCAGGCATGCACTAGTCGAAGCACCGGCCCAGCATGCACTCCAGTCGTGAAGCTTGCCTAAGCATGTCATGGAACTAGGCTGAGGCACCGTGTATAGGCATGCACTAGGCCGAGTCACCGTGTCTAGGCATGCAATAGGCCGAGGCACCTTGCCTTGGCATGTCATGGCACTAGACCTAGGCACCGTGTCTAGGCATGCTCTAAGCCGAGGAACTTTGCCTACTCATGTCATGGCACTAGGTTGAGGCATCGTGTCTAGGCATACACTAGGCCGAGTCACCTTATCTAGGCATGCACTAGGCCAAGGCACCTTTTCTAGGAAAGTCTTGGCATTAGGCGGAAGCACCGTGTCTGGGCATGCACTACGCCGAGTCACTGTGCCTAGGTATGCGCTAAGCCGAGGCACCTTGTCTAGGTATGCACTAGGCCGAGCAACAATGTCTAGGCATGCACTAGGCCGAGTAATCGGGCCCCCAGCCGTCACGCCACCAGTCGAGGGAATCGTATCTAGGCACGCACTGCCGAGGCTTCGCTCAGGGCATGTCATGGCATTCAGTCGAGGCAATCGCGGTTCAGGCACGCACTCAGGGCCGAGTCATCGAAGTCTAGCACATGCACTGCACACCAAGGTACCTTGTCTCGCATGTCATGGAACTAGGTCTTTGCACCCCCGTCAGGGTATTTACACTCTCGCTCGTGGTATGGCACAGTCGAGGCATCATGTCTAGCGCGTTACCCAGGGGGTCGGCAATCGCGCTTTAGCATGCACAATGCCGAGGCGCCGTGCCAAGGCATGTCTTGACTCTAAGCCGAGGAACCGTGTCTAGGCATGTACTCAGGTCAGCACCTGCCTAGGCATGTCATGGCGCCAGTCGAAAAATTTAAGTTCAGTACGCATCAAACCGATTCACCGCGGTTCAGAATGTACTAGGCCCAGGCACCTTGCCTAGGCATGTGTTGGCACTACGCCTAGGCACCGTGTCTAGGTATGCACTAGGCCAAGTCACCATGTCTAGGCATGCACTAGGCCAAGGCACCTTGTCTAGGCATGTCATGGCATAAGGCCAAGGCACGGGTAAGCTCCGTGCATGCACTGGTGCCGAGTCATCGCCCAGCATGCACTAGACCGAAGTCACCGCGGTTCAGGCATGCATCCAGCCGATGCACCTTGCCTAGCATGTGTTGAACCACGCCGAGGCACCGTGTTCTCAGGTACGCACTAGGCCAAGTCATCGTTCAGCATGCACTGCCAAGGCACCTTGCTCCAGTACGTCACGCATGCTCGGCGTTAACGGCAGTCTAGGTATGCACTAGGCCGAGGCAACTTGCCTAGGTATGTGTTGGCACTAGGCCGAGTCACCGTGTATAGGCATGCACTAGGCCGAGTCATCGTGTCTAGGCATGCACTAGGCCAAGGAACCTTGTTGATTAGTGCTCAAAAAGTGCAATTTTGAACCCTATATTAGATAGGTTTTGAGTACTTTTTGATCATTAATCATGTCATATATCCCAATTGAAGTGTTCATGTTACTTCTTAGTAACACTTATACCAACTTGAGGGTGTTTTTGGTTGTTTTGTAGACTTCATACACATTCGACTTCAACCTCAATGCAAAATGATCGATCATGAGGTTGAAGTTTAGTCTCACCCATCAACAAGCCTAAAAATCGATGTAAAAACAAAGGCAAAGCCGAAGGAATGTAGATGGGCCAAGATAGGATGGGAAGCAGGAAGAACAGCAATGCAAGCGAATTTCGCAATCAATTCGCAATCTTAGAGAATTTCGCAACCAACTCGCAAACTGTTCGCAATCTCAGCACAAATTGCGAAATTCGCTAGCCAATCTCAGACCGCATTTGGCGAAATTCCGCTTCACCGATAATTTCGCTAGCTTACAATTTCGCTTAGCTAGCTAAATTTCAACCTTGCCAAATTGCCAGACCCTGCCACTTTCGCTAAGCCATTGCCACCGCAATCCCTTGCCAAATCTCGCTAATTAGCCTAAATTCTCACCTCAAATAAATTCTCGTTGTGCCTCACATCCTCTCAGAATTAATGCAACCGCTCTTCCAAACTCGTTTATTACCCAATCATTGGCCCTATAACTTAGCCTAGTTATTAGGGTTTTTGCAGTTTCATACCTTGAGAGGGCTTATAAATACCCTCATGTTTTGTAATAAAAAGAGGAGGATAGAAGGTGAATACAAGTTTTTGGTGATTGTAGTTATTTTCTTTTACCGCTTTTGTAAATAAATTGCTTTTATTTTCTCTTCTCTTCTTTCTTCCCTTTCCTGGCCAAAGTTAAACACACCTCGAGGATGACAACTCAAGAGATGCTTACAAGCCTCCTTCTTTGAAGAGGAAGGAAGCTAGCTTGGTGGTGGGGCATATGGATGTCACCTCTTGTATTAAAAGCTACGTAGTATTTATGGCTCTTATTCTCAAAACTTAGTCGCATAACACGGGATGTTATTGATTCAGCCAATACTCTCCATTTCGCTTGTGACCAAGCTGTTTTTTAGATGGTTTTTACGAGAGCCTTCGAGATGTAATATTTACATGTTAGGTTCTTCAAATTGTGGTTAAATAACATTTACCGTTATTATTTTCAGCTAATACTCTCCATGCTGGGATGCAAGTATGCTCGGGTGAGAGATGCACCGGTTGTTCTGCATGGTTCTTACGAGCCTCTGAAATGATACGAATGTTAGGTTTTAAACTAAAAGGGGCCACCATAATCGCATGCTATCTGCTTTTAACTCAAATAGAGATGTTTCATGGGTGAGGTTTGCTGGCTTAAATATAGATCCCAAGTATGCTACGTGGACTATATGTTGCATGTCATAACGCGAGGATAAAACCCGAGGACAATTTGCTTCGGGCCCCAATCCTTGCTGCAAGTTAGTAACCTAAATCTTCAAAGTTAACTTTTTCACACTTTAACTTTCGCTTACACTCAGTTTTCAAACCATTCCCATCGCTTTTGAAAACACAATCTAAAGAGTCTAAGTAGAAAAGCCTTACCTTCTCGCGGCATTTATGCAAACCATTTCTAGGATGAAAACCCATCCTCGTGTTCAACCCTAGACTTCACTATACCGGGCAGCAGTCGACTACCGCAGCAGGAGTGAACTTAGGTATATAAATATTGTTGATTCTGCTCAGCCTACCGTGTAAACAATCGCTGGCGCCGCCGTCGATGGTGCCAAACTACTTATGGTAAAAGTTGGAAGAGCACTTGTGATCCACATCACAAGTGAAGTTGCAACCTTTTTACCTCTTTGCAACTCGCCGTTGTGAACCGCCGCTTGCTTCTCACTGGGCAGCGCAACTCCGCACCGCTTCGCCCGCTTTTCATCTCGCCGCTATCGTTGTTAGTTAATTTGCACCTGCAGGTTGTTTTCGTTGTCCCTTTGTCAGTTTCTTTAATCAGGTAACAACTGCGGTATGCAACAAGGGATAGAGACACATCGTAGATCATGATAAGTACACAACTCGACCTAGCTAGTGAAGTCAAGTAGCAACCGATACCATGGATCCCATACCAGGAACAACAAAGTCAACCAGAACCCCTATGAATCCAAATGCATATAGAACCATGAGTGGATCACATCCACCCTCCCAGAGTTAGTGCCCCATCCTCAGACACCCTCCCGCCGAAGATGTAGCAAAGGGAGGCCTTATTTCGTACCCCTACTCTCACATATCATGGTATGGAAAATGAAAATCCATACACTCACATAAGGGATTTTGAGGAGGTTTGTACTACCTTCAAGGAAGGTATGATGGGACATGGATTTGCCGGGGTTAAAGGCATTTCCATTGGACTCTTAAGGACAAGTACAAGATATGGCTCAACTCATTGAGGCCTAGAACCATTAGAAGTCGGGTCGAGCCGGCAGTCGAATTCTGAAAAGTTCTTCGTTCTCACAAGACTAATAATTTGAAAAGGCAAATTTATACCTTTGCAAAACAGATGGTGAGAGATAAATAAGGTTGGAGATTTATGGAAACCATCAAGGCATGTCCACACCATGGGTTTGACATGGATGTCAGAACCACTTCTACGGTGGTATGTCTCCCCGCCACGAGGCACTTTAGAAACCATGTGCTGGGAGACTTTTTAAGCAAAACATCCCCGATGAAGCCATGGATTTCTTTAAATACGCGGCCGAAAACTTCTAAGGGTCGGGATGAACTTAACCCTGTGAGAAACGGATAGATTTAAACCAATTACCAATCAAAGGGGTGGGATGTGGGCGTAATCACCGAAGACATAGAAACGAGCTAGATTTCCAACCTGGGCTCAGAGGCTGCGTATATTTCGAAGGCAAAACGCCTCCAAGAGGTGCATGCAAAGGATCGAAAATTCGCATAGCCTAACTCACTGGTCTTCACCCGCAGCACCCAACGTAACGGGGTCCTATGGCCCCGCGCAGCTGGGAAGGATTCATGTCGAATGTGCAAACACCGTAGACAATACAAGCCACAACAATCCATCGCTCCATGGTAATGTTCTACAATTCCAATCGGAGAATCACCCTAATCTAGCATGGAGACCCAACCCCCGCTTATGTACCCCCGTGTGCCAAGCTCGCTTTGTTTCCTCACACAACAACCACCATCCTCTTCTCCGCAGAGCGTTTCATATCACTCGAGGTGGTGGGCAACCTTGTTAGGAACAAAAGAATTAACGCGCAACTCCGGCACAAAAGGATTGATACTGTAAAGTACATTGAATAAGAGAATAGATGGGCTTGAGAGCACCAACCGTAAAATTGATAACCCATGCAAAGATTCAATCACCAAGATCAACAAGTTCCTGGGGAAGAGAATGGAAGGTTTCCATCACAAACGCTTCCAAATCCTAAAGGAATTCATTCAGATGTGATTATCCAACACCAGAATGGATGAGGTAAAGGCCATAATCACCCCGGTGAGAAGTGAAAGCAGGTTGTTCAAATTTCATGCCAAAACCTCGCAAAGAACCTAGGCGGGAGAAGAATTGCAACCTCGAGCCTATTCTCCTAGAGGAGGATTCAATGAAATCACCGCATACCACCTCCATTTCCACAAGCACTCCTGAGGTAAGAAGAAGGCATCTCAACAAAGGTGCATTCTCGAGGTTTTAAGGCAAGTGAAGGTTAACATACCTTTATCGGACCTTAATCAAACAAGTTCCCCGCAGTAAAATTTTTGAAAGATCTTGCACAATTAAGAAGGGATTAGGCATTGAGAAGCAAAGCATTAACAACATGTCGCATAATTCAAAGCAAATAATCTTGTTATACAAGGATCCCGGGTTCTCCCACAATACAATCATCATTGGTGGGAATTGCATAAATAAGGCATTGCTAGATTTAGGAGCCAGTGTGAATCTTATGCCATTTTCAGTATACATGCAGCTAGATTTAGGTGAGCTTAAACCTACTACAATCACACACTTTCATCGGGTCGACAGATCGCTGAAAATCCCCAAGGGGATAGTTGAGGATGTCCTTGTAAAAATCAACAATTTCTACTATCCAGTAGATTTTGTAGTCCTGGACACTGCACCAAATTCCAATGAACCCAATCATGTGCCAATCATTTTAGGGAGACCATTCCTGGCCACCGCACGTAATAATAAATCGCTTCTGCACGGATCATGCAATTAACTTTTGCACATGACATCGAGTTGAACATCTTCAATTTGAATGCCAACCCCAAATTGTTTGAAACTGAAATCATATAACCTGGCGAGGTTGTTTCGGGCCATCAAGCAGGCAGTACAAAAGGTGCTAAGGAAAAGCAAGGAGTGATCAGCTCAGACGAAGGAGAATCGGGTCTCGCACCAACCGTGCCAATTGCTCCAATCCACAACCATTCCGCTGTGTAGGAACAAGCCCAACTTATGGCCACCCAACATCAGCGGGAGCTTCCGCCAAAGCCACCGCATGGGTTGAGGAGAGATCATCCTCTCGAATTCCCTTGAGTATTGTCGTAATCCTTGAACTCGGTTCGTGTTTTCAAACCCATCATAGTCAATAAATTAATTTTACCTACAGTTGAAGCACTCGTTAGTCTAAATAATTTTTCAAAAATTTTTTTAACTTAGCAATTTTTCCTTTCTTTATAATTTAGTTGTATATGAAAATAGTATGTTTCAAATACTAATCATAGTATTATAGTAAATTTGCTAACAATAATTTTTAGTTATATTATTATTTAATATTAGTAATTAATTTTAAAATTGATGTATCAAGGTGGAGGCCAAAATGGCCAAATTCCGCTGGGTTTAGTGGAAATGGGCGGAGATCCTTCGGCCACCCGCCATAAAACACGGAGGGGGTCGGGCCTAAAACACACTTCATATTCTCCCCTCCCGCGTGCCCTCGAGCTCCACAACCAGCCGCCCTTCGAGCCCCAGGCTGCCCCCGCATCCCGCATCGCTCGTCGTCCCTGCATCCCAGCCATTGCAATTCCTCAGCCCGAGCCTTAGCCCCGAGCATACCGTAGCCCTCGACCGGATGACTGGGCCAGGAGTCGTTTAGCCGAGCAGCGCGGACTTCAAGCCTTCACCACACGCCGCACTAGGCTCGGGCTTCACACCGCCGTGGCCCTCGTTCATTTTCGTGCCCCGCCCAAAGACTCAGTGTTCGCTTGAGCCTCGACTGATTAGTTCAGTGGTTCATTTTCGTCTCGCCTCACGAGCCTTGGGTTAGTGAGGGTATTCGTAGCGGTTTAGCACTTCAGTGGTGATTCGCAGAGCTCGAGCTTCATTTCGCACATACAAATCCCAACTACACATTCGGGAGTCTACGCATTTCGCCAGCTTTATTTTAGATATCAGATATGGTCCGTACGAGGGTGGGTCTCAGGAGCCCGGGCCTCTGGGTGAGATTTAGCACACCCGAGCGAGGTCACAGCCATCCGCATCAAAGACCAATGCCATCACCGCCCCCGAGGCCGCACCGACGAGCCTCTCGATTCGGGACGTTACCGTGGCTGACGCGGACCCTGCCCCATCGCCCTCAGACCACGAGGAGAGTTAGGAGGCCCCGCCTGCGGGCCCGCATCGGCCCGCGCTGTGCGAAGTCATCTTCCACCAAAGCCCCCACCATCCTTCCAGCTTCCAAACACAGGCGACTTCATCACCACGTTTATCACCTACTCGCGGACGTGAGGCCTATGTTCGTAGACACCCCATTCGTGGAATGCAGATATACGTAGTCGACCATTTCGCCAGGAGTCGCTTCACGACGCTCTCGATTGACGGCTCTTCCACTCTGCATACCGTGAGCCGATGCGATTGATCGAGAGGTAGTCTTCCTCCCATTTATGACTCCACCTTAATGTTTCGACTACCCGGAGAAAGGTCCCAAGAGTTCTACCACCTACGACCTCTCGGATGCGTGATGGTCCATAATCGAGATCCATTTCAGGATAGATGACCGCCGAGGTGTACTCGGCCCGGGCCGGCATTTCGCACTCAGATTGCGCATACCGTCAGCGCAATGCCGAGGGTTATGAGATTGGCCCACCCTCCGCCCGTGAGCGATGAGCTAGAGCATCGGCCGTGGATGCTACAACCGGGTCCGGGCCCTTATCTGGCGCCCGCCTCATATGCTACTCATCGCACCATCTTCTCACAAGATTCATTTATTCCCCTCCGCAAGACATGTGCGCAGGAGGGGCCCATCTCGAGGCATCAGACGGATTCCCAGTACTTCGGTTTAGCCCATCCGAAGTCGGGGCGCGACTTCACTCTACGTCAAGATAAGGTCCATGGGAGAGACCTCACACGAGCGCAGAGCATACCACACTTCTTATACCGAGGCTTCTTTTCCTATGTTCTTGAGTTGCATGGGACGGTAGGAGCCCGGATGTAGATGCGAGACATGCCTACATGTAGTAGCAAAGTGGACCGGGTTATGATTATGCCCGTCCATTTCCATATATACGCCGCCGAGACCGTGAGGAGGTACCGGGTGAGGAGGCCGAGATGCAATACGAGATGATCCACCCGCCTCCCGCACCCGAGGGGTACGGTGAGTCCCACTCAAGCTGCATCGTTTCCACCCATCTCCCACACACACTACTCCAGCCGCGTGCATCCTACATGCTCCCTGCCTTCATATTCGAAGACACACACCAGGAGTATACACGTGTTAGCTCGAGGGAGACGGTCGAGGATGGATGCGACCGCGACACCAGCGTACCACTCAGCAAATTTCATCATGCAAACATTACGACCGCAGATCGCTCGAGCCGAGGCCACTTTGGGACAGTGCCATTCCATGCTTCACCGGATCATGACCCACCTGGGTCTTCCTCATGATCCTACCCCGAGAGAGGAGCCTTACCACCGATGCAAAATTTACCGATATCCTCCGCAAAGAACAAGAAGATTTCACCACCACCACCACAAAGAAGAGGTGGTGCCAGTCTCTTGATTATGTATAGTTTCACTTTATCAACCCGCCTACTAATTTTGATTATGATTTTTCAGATAGCCATAAGAGGCGCGGATATGTTTTTGTAGCTCGTTATGCATGTATGGGGTTATTTTCGCTATATCAAAGCTACTCGTGATTATATATATATATATTCGGCCAGATATTGTGCTTTATCGGTAACCCTATGTACAAGTATGTGTTTTTCTTTCAAACTACATAATTAAATTGTTTCAAATTGAACAATTGAATTGCTTCAAATCAACAATTGAATCGCTTAAATCGATAATCGAATCATCATATTTGTCACCTATATGCTAGAACAAATGCCATGCTTGAAACAATTGTGTTCGGGCCACTGCTCCAAGATGTTCAACTTGGAAATTTCCCTTTATGCTATGTCACACACCGCATCTCAGATTGTTTCAATAGGTTAAATTTGTATGCCTCCTTCCGACCTTGCAAAGCCGTGCCTTAGGTATGTCAATAAACCCAGAATAGGTTTGAGTTACCAACAATTGAAGACCAATGTTGTCTTCCAAAAGGAAAGAAAAAGAAAAAGAAAAGAAGAAAAATAAAAATCGTGAAGTTTTGCTTGAAACTCGAGCACGGTCCCAGGGGTGTATGGCGAAAGCCTTTGAAACCGATGCCCTAAGCCTTCATCGTCGGGAGTCATCGATTCAGGTTCTGCTACCGGGTGGAGCAGTAGAATTTAGCTTAATTGTAGGTGCTTGATTTTCAAGTCAGTTGAAGTCCTGGTGAAGCCTTTAGAGTTGCGGTCTTTGATCCTTTGGCTTGATGCCCTAAACCTTAATTACCGGGAGTCGCCGGTGGGACCCCTCGCTACATGGACTTTGCGAAGTCGATTTTAAGCATTGCATCCTACAATATAATTGGAGAAAGCAAGAGAAGTGTAACCACTCTCTATCTTAATTGTTCAACGCTTAAGGCCATGTCAATGCTAGGTTGGGGGGGAAACAAATTGCATTTTATTGACTCACAATCTAGATACAAATGAACCATTAGACTTAGGTGGAAATCCAAGTTGAAAATCATGGAACAAGAAAGCTGTTCTAAAAATCGTTTTTATGGATTTTATTCTTGTATATATGTTTTCAAATGTTGATTTCAATTGTTCACTTTAAAGTAATGTTAGTTTGTATATATACAATAACCTTTGAAACACAACCTTTTGAAAATCACCACATGCATCTCACTTATTTTGTATCGCTAAGGACTAGCAACGCTGTTGGGGTGTGACAAGGCTCGTGCAATTTTGAACCCTATATTAGATAGGTTTTGAGTACTTTTTGATCATTAATCATGTCATTTATCCCAATTGAAGTGTTCATGTTACCTTAGTAACACTTATACCAACTTGAGGGTGTTTTTGGTTGTTTTGTAGACTTTTTATACAATACTGGGACTTCAACCTCAATGCAAATGATCGATCACGGTCGGGAAGTTTAGTCTCAGCCATCAACAAGCCCAAAAATCGATGTAAAAACAAAGGCAAGGTGAAGGAAATGAGATGCGTTGAAGATAGATGGGAAGGTGAAGAACAAGCAATGCAAGCGACTTCGCAATCAATTGCAATCTTAGTTAATTTCGCAAATCAACTTCGCAACCGTTCGCAATTCAAAGACAAATTGGCAACGCTAGCCAACTTGCACTTATTGCGAAATTAGGCTCATCGACACTAGCTTAGCCGGAATTTAGCTAGCTAAATTCTCAACCTTGCCAAATTGCTAGACCCTGCCACTCGCAAGCCATTGCCACCTAACCCCGCTAAATTCGCTAATTAGTGAAATTCTCACCTCTAGCGAAATTCGCAGCCTCATCCTCTAATTAATGCAACCGCTTCCAAACTTGGTTTATTACCCAATTGTCCTATAACTTAGCCTATTTATTAGGTTTTTTGGTAGTTTTTCATACCTGGTGAGGCTTATAAATACCCCTCATGTTTTGTAATAAAAAAGAGGAGGATAGAAGGTGAATACAAGTTTGTGATTTGTAAGTTATTTTTACCGCTTTTTGTAAATAAATTGTTTTATTTTTCTCTTCTCTCTCTTTCTTTCTCTCCTCTTTCCCGGCCGCTAAACACACCTCTTGAGGATGACAACTCAAGAGATGCTTGGCTGTTTCCTTCTTTGAAGAGAAGGAAGCTAGTTTCTATATGGGCATATGCATGTTGTCCTTTGTATTAAAAGCTACTGGTAGTGTATTTATGGCTCTTATTCTCAAAACTTAGTTGCATAACATGGGATGTTATTGATTAACAATACTCTCCATGCTTTGTGGACTCGTTGTTTCTTTAGATGGTTTTTACGAGCCTCCGAGATAATATTTACATGTTAAAGGTTCTTCAAATTAGGTTAAATAACACGATCGTTATTATTTTGGCCAATACTTCCATGCTGTGCTTTAGGATGCAAATGTTTCAGATGCACTGCTGTTCTGGGATGGTCTTTACGAGCTCGAAATGATAATTTAATGTTGGGTTTTAAACTAAAAGTGGGCCATAATCGCATGCTATCTCTGCTTAACTCAAATAGGAGATGTTTCATGGTGAGGTTTGCTAGGTTGGGGTCATAGATCCGTTATGCCATGGACTATATGTTGCATGTCATAACGCGAGGATAAACCCGAGACACTTGTTTGCCCTTAACTTGCCAAGTTAGTAACCCAAATCTTTCAAAGTTAACTTTTTTCACACTTTAACCTTCAGTTTTTACAATTTTTCAGCTTTCAAACCATTCCCACCTGCTTGAAACACAATTCCAAAGAGTCCAAGTAGAAAGTCTCCACTGTGCACTTATGCAAACCATGCTCTCTCTCTCTAATTTAGATGAAACCCATCCCCGTGTTCGACCCTAGACTCACTATATCAAGCAAAGAGTCGACTACTCAGTAGGGATAACTTTCAGTATATAAATATTGTTGATTCAGCTCAGCCTGTGGCACTAATCACTTTTTTGTCTAGGCATGCCTTGTCAATAGGCCGAGGCACCGTGTCTAAGAAAGCACTGCACTCCACCTTTGCTCAGAATGTCATGGCAATTATGCCCAAGTTAATCGTGTCGAGGCATGGTACTAGGCCGAGACACCTTGTCTAGGCATGCACCATTTCTAGGCATGCACTAGTCGAGGCACCCAAGCTCAGCATGAGGTTGGCACCACGTACCGCAGGTAGTATGTCGCATGCACTAGGCCAAGTCACCGTGTCTAGGCATGCACTAAAAAGCCGCGAACCTCGCTCATCCATGTCACGAAAAGGCCCGAGGCACCGTGTCTAAGCAAGCACTAGGCCGAAGCATCGTGTCTAGGGAAGCACTAGGCCGAGGCACCTTATCTAGGTATGTCATGGCACTAGGCCGAGGCACCGTGTCTAAGCATGGCACTGGGCCAAGGCCCCTTACCTAGTTCACGCACCAGGTCGGCGCATCGCGCTCAGGGTACGCATCAGCACCAGGCACCTTTCTGGCATGTCATGGCAAGAGGTCGAGGTTAATCGCTGTTTAGGCATGCTCTAGGTCGAGGAACAAGCTCAGTGGCATGTCATGACACTAGCTTAGGCACCGCGTCTAGGCATGCACTAAAGCCGAGTCACCATGTTCAGGTATGCACTGCCAAGGCACCTTTGTCTGGTGCATGTCATGGCACTAGGCCGAGGCACCGTGTCTAGCGCTAATTCAGGTCAAGCACTATGTTCAACCCAAGCGCCAGTCGTAAGAACCTTATCTAGGCATGTCACGGCACCACCGGTGCAATCGCCTCATGCATGGCACTGGTCGAGGCAATCGCGCTCGTGCAAGCACTAGGTCGGTGGCATCTTATTTAAAGTACGTCACGGCACTAGGCAGAGGCACCGTGTCTAGGAAAGCACTAGACCGAGGCACCTTGTTTAGGCATGTCATGGCACTAGGCCAAGGCACCGTGTCTAGGCATGGTACTAGGCCGAGGCACCGTGTCTAGGCATAATACTAGGCCAAGGCACCGTTTCTAGGCATGACACTAGGATGAGGCACTGTGCCTAGGCATGCACTCCAGTCGAGGCATCTGCTTCCAGGGGCATATCATGGCACAAGGCCGAGGCACCGCGTCTAGGAAAGCACTGTGATCGAGGCACCTTATCGAATGTCATGGGACTAGGCCGCAGGCACCATTGCTACTACGGTACTGTGCCGAGGCACCGCGGCCCAGGCACGTGCATTAAAGCCGGAGCCACGCGTTCAGGCATGCACTGTGTCGCTAGTCGTCGCGCTCAGTACGACCAGACCGAGTCAACGCGGTTCAGGCACGCACTGTAATCGAGTCACCGCGGTCTCGTGTGTGCACTAGGCCAAGGCACCTTGCCTAGGCATGTCATGGCGCAGGCCGAGGCACCGTGGTCTGGTGCAAAGCACTGGGGACGGGCACCAAGTCTAAGAAAGCACCAGTCAAGAACCTTTGTCTAGGTATGTCATGGCACTAAAGCCGAGGCAATCGCTTTCTAGGCATTTAAGACCAGTCAGGCAATCGCTCCTAGGCATGCATGTATCTGTCTAGGCATGCACTAGGACGAGTCACCGTGTCTAGGCATGCACTAGGCGAAGGCACCTTGTTTAGGCATGTCATTGCACTAGACCGAGGCACCGTTGCTAGGCATGACATTAGGCCAAGGCACCACGCTTCAGCAAAGCACTCAGGCCTCATCGCTTTCTAGGCAAGTTCAGGTTGAGACACCTTATCTAGGTATGTTATGGCCCTAGCTCGGCGCACCGCGTTCAAGCACGGAATCAGCTGCGCACCTCGCTCTTATGCCGTTTCACGGCAATCGGGTCGAGAACCTCGCTTGTGGCATGCACCAGGGCCGGCAGGCACCGCTCCTGGGCATGCACTAGGTCGGCGCACCGCCTTGGCATGTCATGGAAGTAGGTTGAGGCACCGTGTTTAGGCATGCACTTGGCCTGCGAACCCGCTCAGAATGTCATGGCACAAGGCTAGCACCGTTTGGCGCATGCACTAAATGGAGTCACCGCGTTCGTGCACGCACCAAAGTCGGCAAGATCTTTACCCAGGGCATGTCGGGAATTAGACCAGGCAATCGTGTCTAGGTAAGCATTGGTGGGTCAAGCACCTCGTTCAGCGCAAACACTGTGGGTCAAGAACCTTATCTTGGTATGTAGCACCAGTCGGCGCAATCGCTTTCTAGGCATGGCACGTGGTCGGTGCATCGTGCCTAGGCATCCACTGCCAAGTCGAGGCATCTCTGCCTGTGCATGTCATGGAACTAGGCCGAGGCACCATGTCTAGGAAAGCACTAAACCTAGGCACCTTGTCTAGGCAAGTCATGGCACTAGACCGAGGCACGGTGTCTGGGCATGGTACTAGCCCGAGGCATCGTGTCTAGGCATGCAATAGGCCGAGTCACCGTGTCTAGGCATGAACTAGGCTAAGGCACCTCGTCTAGGCATGTCATGGCACTAGGCCGAGGCACCGTGTCTAGGTAAGCACTAGGTCGAAGCACCATGTCTAGACAAGCACTAGGCCGAAGAACCTTATTTAGGTATGTCGCGGCACCAAAGCCAAGGCAATCGCCAGGCGGTGGCATTAAATGCAGGCATCGCTCCTGTGGACGCACCAGGCCGATGCATCTTGTCTAGGCATTTCATGGCACTAGGCCGAGGCACCGTGTCTAAGAAAGCACTAGACCGAGGCACCTTGCCTAGGAATGTCATGGCACTATGACGAGGCACCATGTATGTGTTACTGTACCAGTCGGCGCAATCGCGGTCTAGCATGCACAAGGTCGGTAGCCAACACCGTGTTCAGTGAAAACGCACTAGGCCAACGCATCTTGCTCCAGCATGTCAACGCACCGTCGGCGGCAATCGCTAAGCTGCGCGTGCACTACAGTCGCAGGCATCTTTATCTAGTATGTCATGGCCCTAGTCAGGCACCGCGTGTCTACATGGGCACCGGGGCCAAGGCACCTTGCCTGCGAAGCCTCCACGGCACTACTAGGCCTAGCACCGTGCCTAGTACGCACCAGCCAAGGCACCTTGCATTGGCATGTCAAGCGCAGTCGGGGCTAATCGTGTTTAGGCATGCACTAGGCCTAGGAACCTTACCTAGGTATGTCATGGTACTAGGCTGAGGCACTGTGTCTAGGCATGCACTATGCTTAGTCACCGTGTTTAGGCATGCACTAGGTCGAGGCATTCACCTAGGGCATGTGTCGGGCACCAGTCGAGGCTTCTCGCGGTTCAAAAATGCACTAGGCTTAGTCCCCGTGTCTAGGCATGCACTAGGCCAAGGCACTTTGTCAAGGCATGTCATGGCACAAGGACGAGGTACCGTGTCTAGGCAAGCATTAGGCCGAAGCACCATGTCTAGGCAAGCACTAGGCCGAAGAACCTTATCTTAGTATGTGGTGGCACTAGCCAATGCACCGCTTTCTGTGCATGGCACTGCTGAGGCAATCGTGCTCAGTCATGCACTAGTCGAGGTGCTTGTCTAGGCATGTCATGGCACTAGGCCGAGGCACCATGTCTAGGAAAGCACTAGACCTAGGCACCTTGTCTAGGCATGTCATGGCACTAGGCCGAGGCATGGTGTCTAGGCATGGTACTAGGCCGAAGCACTGTGTCTAGGCATGCACTAGGCTGAGGAAATTTGCCTAGGCATGTCATGGAACTAGGCTGAGACACCGTGTCTAGGCATGCACTAAACCGAGTAACCGTTTCTAGGCATGCACTAGGCCGAAGCACATTGCCAAGGCATGTGTTGGCACTACGCTGAGGTACCATGTCTAGGCATGCACTAAACCAAGTCACCGCAGCCCGTGCATGCACCAGTCGGCTCGCGGTTCGGAAGCACTAGGCCGAGACACGTTATCTAGGTAAGTCATGACACTAAGCCGAGGCACCGTGTCTAAACATGGCACTCAAATAAGGCCCCTTGCCTAGGCAGTTCACGGCACTGTGCCGGTTAATCGCGGCTCAGTACGCACTAAAGCCGAGGCACCTCGCTTGCAGATGTCATGGAAAGTGGTGTCGAGGCACTCGGCTGCTCAGCATGCACTAGACAGAGGAACCTTGCCTAGGCATGTCATGGAACTAGGCTGAGGCACTACGTTCAGGCATGCACTACAGCCGAGTCACCGTGTTCGCATGCACCTGCCGAGGCATCTCGCCAGGGCATGTCGCACTGCTTCCAGGCACCCCCCGTTCAGCATGCACTAGGTCGAGTCACCGTGTCTAGGCATGCACTAAGCCAAGGCACCTTGTCTGGGCATGTCATGGCACTAGGCCGAGGCATCGTGTTTAGGCAAGCACTAGGCTGAAGAACCTTATCTAGGTATGTCATGGCACTAAGCTTAGGCTCGCTTGTGGCACGGCACACCGGGCTCGCACACCGCGGCCAATGTGCATGAACTAGGTCGAGGCATCTTATCTAGGAAAGCACTAGACCGAGGCACCTTGTCTAGGCATGTGATGGCCCTAGGCCAAGGCACCGTGTCTAGGAATGGCACTAGGCCAAGCCACCGTGTTTAGGAATAGTATTAGGCGAGGCACGCTTGTGCGTGGTACCAGTCGAAGAACCGCTTTCTATGCAAGACAGGGGCTCAAGCACCTTATCTAGGTATGTCATGGCCCTAGGCCGAGGCACCGTGTCTAAGCATGGCACTAGGCCAAGGCACCTTGCCTATGCAGTTCATGGCACTAGGCCTAGGCACCGTGCCTAGTCATGCACGAGGCTGAGGCACCTTGCCTTGGCATGTCATGGCAGTCGGCTGAGGCATCGTGTTTAGGCATGCACTAGGCCGAGGAACTTTGCCTAGGTATGTCATGGCACTAGGCTGAGGCACCGGGTCTAGGCATGCACTAGGCTGAGTCACCGTGTCTATGCATGCACTAGGCCGAGGCATCTTACCTAGGCATGTGTCGCACTAGCCTAGTCCCCAAGAGCAGGCATGCACCAGCCGAAGACACACTTTGTCTATGCATGTCATGGCACTGTGACTTAGGCACCGTGTCTGGGGGCAAGCATTAGTCAAGCACCATGTCTAGCAAGCAATTCAGGCCAAAAGAACCTTATCTTGGTATGTGATGGCACCAGTCGAGGCAATCGCTTCTAGGCATGGCATCGAAGTTGAGACATCGCGCCTGCGCGCACTCAGGCCAGCGCACTTGTCTAGGAATGCGGCACTATGCTCAGGCACCACATGTCTAGAAAGCACTAGAACTAGGCACCTTGTCTAGGCATGTCATGGCACTAGGCCGAGGCACGGTGTCTAAACATGGTACTAGGCCGAGGCACCGTGTCTAAGCATGCACTAGGCCGAGTCACCGTGTCTAGGCATGCACTAGGCTGAGGAACTTTGCCTAGGCATGTCATGGAACTAGGCTGAGGCACCGTGTCTAATCATGCACTAGACCGAGTCAATCGTGGCCTAGAATGCAAGAGGTCGTAGGCACCATGGCAAGGCATGTGTTGGCACTACGCCGAGGCACCATGTCTAGGCATGGACAAGGCCAAGTCACCGTGTCTAGGTGTAATAACCCATCCCAAAGGCATAACTATTCATGCATGCATTCAAATACAAAGACATACTTGCATACAATAGATATGTGTTTGTCATGATTAAGGGGTTAAAGTGACAAAATTGAAAGTTAGGGGAGTTAAGGTTAAGTCAATTGAAGGACCATTTTGAAATTTGTCAAAATACCCAGATAAAAGCTTTAGAGTTTTCTAGAAATATTTAGCTTTCTCCTTTATGTTGTCCGGTCAAGTGTGATAGAGGAGAGGAAAAACTGGTTTTGAGCAAAGCTCCATCATTTTCGAATTCAAGCTGACTTTTAGGTAAACTCTGTTTCAGATCTGTTTTGCACCTCATTTTCGCCCTAAGCTCTGTTTTTGAAACAAGTTGTAAACATGAAAGCTGTTGGGTTATGTCTCTTCTAGGTTTCAAAGGGCTTGGTAATTGGTTGTGTTTATCTCGAGTTATGATCTGTTGAACACTGGGATTGCTCATGCTGCCCTGATTCTGGCAGTTTACTATGTGAAATTTGAAAGCATGTTTCTCCTTGTGTATTTGGTATTTTGCCCTAATTTTCTCAGATATGCTATAATTTTATATGTCTAGTTCGTGCTTGAAAATATTAGTGCTTGATCAAGTCCTACCATTGAGTTATGGTGGTTTGTTTAAAAGTTGTTCTGTAACAGGGGACCTGATAACGCTAAAGTTTGAAAATCTGGTATAAATTTATATATGGAATATGAAGCTGATTTTTACATATGTTAAAGAGACATGAGTCTAGTTTCTAACAAAAACGAATCATGTCTTTTGGATGTATATGTTGAGAGTTATAGCTAAAAGAGTCAGAAAAGGTCCTGCTGTAAAACAGGGGTTAGGCCGACCAAGGTTATATGTTCTCATATATTTCGAGTTTTGGAAGTTTATGCATGATATATGACTTATGTATGATTAATATATGTTTTAGACCACGAGGAGCAAGACGTACAAGACGTGGCGCGTTAAGGAGTGATACGGGACGTCATTTTTTGTGAGTGGATATGAATGTTTGGTACCATGTGTTCTTGTTTGTCATTTGATGTGAATGACTTGTTTTTTTGTAATGAAGTGATTCAATGTTCATGTATGATATATGTTATGGACTATGCAAAATGTTGTGTGCAAGAATGTGTTGATGAACTATATTATGAATTATGAAAAATGACATATGTGCAAGAACATATTGATAAGCTATGTGATAACCATGAATGTTATGTACAAGTACATGTTATATGAAAGATCCATGATGCATGGAAGATAAGAGGATAAGGTTATGACCGACATGTCCAAGTAATCGCAAATAGTAACAAGGACCCAATGGGTCAAATACAAGTACAAGCTGGCCAGCAACACAAGTTTACAAGTTACAAGTTACCTAAGTTTACAAGTTTACAAGTTCCCTGGCGATACTTGATGTGTTTAGGTCATAACCGATAAGAAACGGATACATGCAAGCATTGTGACGAAGAATGATATGAACTATGAATGTTAGTGATAAGTTTGATGTTATGAATGATTAAGTGCTCTCATTTGATGATATGAATATGTAGGAGTTATGTAAGTGCTTTGGTTTCATAAAGTGAATGGGCTTATGATGATGATGTGAATGTGTGTGACTAGGTATCATGCTTTATATCCCTCATTGAGTAGCATCTCATTAAAGTGCAATATTTTTTTTAGGTTCCACGAAGTCAAGAAGCATAAGTTGTGTTTTGCTGCTCACTGCACGTCATGAGTGATAGGTCGGCTGGCGACTTCCCTCTCCTCTCTCTCATCATGACAAGTATATGTATTCTAGAGTGGTCTTGAATTGTATATGTCAATATATATATGGTTACTCCTAAAATCGTTGGGGGCATGTTTATGAACAAGAAAAAATGTGTGCATACAAGTGTTTTTGGTCGAGTTTTAATGTTTTTTAAAAAAACTCCTAAGGTCAGAATCTCCCTAAGTGACGTTTTGTGGTTAATTGAATTTTCTATACTAGGGATGACTTTAGGGTTATAAAGAACCAAGATTTGACATTACAATTTCAGGTATCGAGCAGGGGATGTGATCACATGGGCATACATACATGCATGCATTGCATAAAATGCACATGGCTCTCGATATATATTTTTCATTTGTATAGATAGAAGAAGCCTGCGGGATCATGGTCTGAACCGTGATGCACCAGAGAGAGGGGGAGCAGTCGACCGACATAATGTAGAAGCATCTGTTACTTCTCATGCACCTGTGGAACAACCCGCAGCTCGGGTTGGACCACATATTCACCATCAACATGTATTTCACCCTGAAAATGTAAGAGAACAACAGGGACTTGAAAATAGACCAAGGGATAGAAGATACGATAAACTGAGGAAGTATGGAGCAGTTGACTTCTTGGGGTCTACGGATCCAATAGAAGCTGAGAAGTGGCTAAAGAGAACCGAAAGGGTCTTCACTTATGATGCGCACCGATGAAAAAATTTGACTATGTTGTGTCTCTTACAAGGGAATGCATATGATTGGTGGGAGACAGTCCCAAATGCCACTGTTCAGCCTCCAATCCTCAAATGGGAAGATTTTCTTCAAGAATTCAGAGATAATTACATGCCGGAGGTCTATCAAGATGAGAAACGGAAAGAATTTCTGAACTTGAAGCAGAACAACATGTCAATAGTGGACTATGAGGTGCAATTTAATCAGTTGTCTCGTTATGCCTCCTACATGGTTGCTACGGAAAGGGATAAATGTCGAAAATTTGAAGAAGGCCTGACCTATGCAATCCGAAGTAAAATTTCTTCCAGTGACATGGAAAGCTCGGTAAAGTCAGGGTCAGCAGCCTATCCGATTCGAGAGATTAAGTAAGGAAGCAATGAAAGAGAGTGCAGTTTCTAGAAAAAGGAAGGAACCTGCTGCCTCTACTCAAACAAGATTTGTTTGGGAAAGCCTAAGGGAGGTTCAGGGACAAGACAAACATGGAGGAACATTATCCACTGGGAGTATGAGGTCGAGGACGGCTCCTCGATCTAAGACCCATATGTGAGCATTGTGAAAAACGACATGAAAGGCTTAATGTCGGCGATTAATCGGTGGATGTTTTCAATGTGGGGCTCTGGATATGATTCGACGTTCTAAACGTAAGTGGTGCGGAATTGGCTCCGACCATTGTTCAGTCGCAGAACAAGTAATGTGAATGCTCTTGGTGGTCGAGGTGTAGGTCGAGGTGTAATCGGAAAACAATAAATGTGACACAACATAAGTGGCTAGATCCGAGGTCAGCCGCCGACTCAAGCTCAAGCTCTGCATATGCTAGCTCCTCTAAGAAGTGCTTGTTGCACCAGAAGTAGTAACGGGTAAATTACTTGTTTCTCATGTTGAAGCTTGTGTTTTAATTGATCCTGGAGCCACACATTCCTTCATAACACCGACATTTGCATCACGAATTCATACATACATTAAACCGTTAGATTATGATTTGCATGTTAGCACTCCTTTGGGAGAATTACTTAAAGTTAATAGTGTTTGTTGAGATTGTATGGTACAAATTGATGGGGTTGAATTATGTGCGGATTTATTGCTCATGACATTTTATGATTTTGATATCATTCGGGTATGGATTGGTCGACCAAGCATCATGCCATCAGGAACTCCGTTTTACTAAAGAAGTCAATTTGATGTGCCAAAATCGCGCAATAGTCTTTCGAGGAGAACGTAAATTTTGTCTACTTGTTTGATTTCGCAATAAAGCATGTAAGATGATTCGTAAAAGGTTGCGGCTATCTAGCACATGTGATTGATACTAGAAAGACAGAGGCTAAACTTCAAGACATACCTGCCAGAACGAAGTTCCAAGATGTGTTTCAGTGAATTGCCGATTGCCACCAGATAGAGATGTTGAGTACCATTGAGTTGCTACCCTAGATTGTCTTACTGCTACACCCTACGTATCGGCTCACAATAAGAGTTAAGAGAATTGAAAACTCAGTTGCAAGAATTATTAGAGAAGGGATACATTCGACCGAGCATATCACCATGGGGAGCTCCGGTATTGTTTGTGAAAAAGAAAGATGGAACATTGAGATTATGTATTGATTATCGGCAACTGAATCGGGTAACAATCAAGAACAAGTATCCTCTCTCGAGAGTCGATGATTTGTTTGATCAATTACAAGGTGCAAGTGGTGCTTAGCAAAATCGGAGCCAGATCCGGGCATCATCAATCGAGAGCAGCAAATGCGATGTACCGAAAACTGCTTTCCGAACTCGTTATGGGCACTATGAATTCCTTGTGATGCCTTCTGCTGACGAATGCAACTGCCAGCTTTTCATTGCCTTAATGGGTCAAGGTGTTCTGTTCTCTTTATCTTGACAAGTTTGTCATCAGATTTATCGATGACATTCTCGGGTGTATTCACGAGATGAAGAAGAACACGCTAATCATCTAAGAATGGTGTTGCAAACACTAAGGGAGAAACAGTTGTATGCCAAGTTCAACAAATGTGAATTTTGGCTTGATCAGGTTGTGTTCCTTGGCCACATAGTATCAGGAGAAGGCATTAAAGTGGATCCAAGAAAATCAAGCAAAGCTAACCCGAACCCCCAAAGAATGTGCCTAACTGTAGTTTCGGTTTAGTCAGAGCGATTATTTCGCTTGTGAAGGATTTTCCATTATATGTCACGCACCCTTTGACTAAATCCCATGGAAACATGTGAATATAAATTAATCGAGGCATGCCAAAATAGTTTTGAAGAACTAAAGGCGGTCGATCACTACCTGTACGTTAGCAAGTCCAAGTGGTACCGTGGTTTTATTGTTTACTGGGAGTGTTTCAGCAAAGGTTTTAAAGTGTGTCATGCGCATGGTAGAGCCGCTTGCGCTTGCATGTGCTAAGGCCATATGAGCCTCCTATCCGACTATGATTCGAACTGGCTGCGCTTGTATTTCGCTTTTGAAGATATGGCGCATTTATAGGCATTACCTATATGGGGAGACTTTTCGATTTTCATAGATCCACAAAAAGAAGTTTGAAGTATTCTTTGATCGGAAAAGAATTAAATGTAGAGCCAGAGGCGTTGGCTAGAGTTATTGAAAGATTATGGTAGTACCATTAGGTACCATCAGGAAGAAACAAATGCATTTATTTGATGCGCCAGGCAGAAGAAGTAAGTGGAAGGAGTTATGACTTGCTTGCATTGAGAGAGATGAATATAGATTCTAGTATCACCAGTGGAGTCTTACTTGCTACACACAAAAATAAGACACATGCTACATGGAGAATCAAGGAAGCACAAAATCGGAATGATTATATTGAGCTTAGAAAGAAGATGGATCGAGGAAAAGGTAAAGGAATTTGTGATTCATGTTGATGGAGCTTTAATGCTGGAATGGATCTCTGTACGAAGGTTGATGACTTGAGAAGAGATCTTAGTTAAACTCACGGTCGCCTTATGCCATGCACCCGGGAAGTTCTAAAATGTATCAAATGTTGAAAAGTCACTTTTGGTGGCCAAAGATGAAAAAGGAAGTAGCTGAATTTGTCTCGAAATGTATGACTTGTCAACAAATAAAAAGTGAACACCAAGCTCCAGTAGGAAAGTTACATCCTTTACCAGCACGGAGTGGAAATGGGAAAGATCACACTATGGATTTTATAGCTTGGATTACCTCGAACTTCAAAGGAAAATGATGCTATATAGGTTATTTGATAGATTAACAAAGTCCAGCTCATTTCTTACCCATCAGATGGGGTTGTACATTAGACCAGTTAGCAAAAAGGTATGTAGATGAAATTGTGAGACTACATGGTGTGCCACTATCTATCGTATCGGACCAGAGATCAATTTGCCTACAGATTTTGGGGTAGTTTCACGTGACTTTGGGGACAGAGCTCATTTATACTTTGCTTTTTGCATCCACGAAACGGATGAATGATGGAGAGAACTATCAAGACCTTGAAGATATGGCAGACTTGTGTACTCGAGTTCAAGGATCTTGGGATGATTATGTAACTGATAGAATTTACATATAATAATCATTACCATAGCGGTATTAGCATGGCTCCTTATGAAGTATGGTAGAATTATGGAGTGTCAGTGTATTGGGATGAAGAAGAACTTGAAATCTTGGAGGGTCGAGTCCAATCTGAGAAAACTGAGATAAAAGTAAAAGTAATCAAAAGCAAGTTAGAAAGCGACACAAGATGGCAAAGAGTTATGTGGACCGACATAGGCGGAAATGGAATACAATGTAGGTGATAAGGTTTTCCTTGAGTTTCACCTTGGAAAGGGTGTTCTGGTTCATGAAAAGGAAAGTTCAGTCACCGTTACATTGGTCCGTATGAAATTGTAGCTTCCGGTTGATCCACTTGCTTATAGATTGGCTTTACCTCGAGAATTTATGTGACTTCATGATGTTTTCATGTGGTATGTTACAGCGATACGGTCAGATCCTTCACATGTAATTACAAGCTGGTGAGATTAGAGTGTCGATAACCTAAGCTATGTTGAAATTTGGTACAAATCCTTGATGTAAGCAAGCGATTAAGGAATAGAGAAATACCAATGGTGAAGGTCTGTGGAAGAATCATGCCATAGAAGAGACGACATGGGAAACCGAAGAGTACATGCGATGACACTATCCACATTTGTTCGGGTCGAATTAAAGGAATTTCGGGGGCCGAGATCTTAAGGAGGAGGAATTGTAATAACCCATCCCAAGGCATAACTATTCATGCATGCATTCGAGCCGCAGACATACTTGCATCTGATAGATATGTGTTTGTCATGATTAAGGAGTTAGTGACAAAATTGAAGAGAAGTTAGGGAGTTAAGTGTTAAGTCAAGCAAATTGAAGGACCATTTGAAATTTGTCAAAATACCTAGATAAAAGCTTTAGAGTAGTCTAGAACATTTTGCTTCTCTTCTCCCTTTATGTTGTCAGTCGAGTGTGATAGAGGAGAGAGGAAAAAGCTGGTTTTGAGAAGTAGCTCCATCATTTCGGAATTCAAGCTGACTTTTAGGTAAACTCTGTTTCAGATCTGTTTTGCACCTCTATTTTCAACCGGGTCTTTAAGCTCTGTTTTTTAGACAAGTTGTAAACATAGAGGATTGTTGGGTTATGTCTCTTCTAGGTTTCTGTAAAGGGCTTGGTAATTGGTTGTGTTTATCTCGAGTTATGATCTATTTGAACACTGATTGCTCATGCTGTCCTGATTCTGGCAGTTTACTATGTGAAATTTGAAGCTTATGTTTCTCCTTGTGTATTTATTATTTTACCCCTAATTTTCGGATATGTTATAATTTTATATGTCTAGTTCGTGCTTGAAAAATATTAGGGCTTGATGAAAGTCTCAATATTGAGTTATGGTGGTTTTTTTTAAAGGCTGTTCTGTAACAGGGGACCTGATAACAGTTAAAGTTTGAAAATCTGGTATAAATTCTATATATGGAATATGAAGCTGATTTTTACATATGTTAAAGAGACATGAGTCTAGTTTCTAACAAAAAACGAATCATGT
Source organism: Tetrastigma voinierianum (assembly GCA_016808115.1). NCBI lineage: Eukaryota > Viridiplantae > Streptophyta > Magnoliopsida > Vitales > Vitaceae > Tetrastigma > Tetrastigma voinierianum. The sequence goes on along the minus strand of JAEQBH010007559.1, from coordinate 47,459 downwards.
CTTTTGGATGTATATGTTGAGAGTTATAGCTAAAGAGTCAGCAAGGTCCTGCTGTAAAACAGGGGTTAGGCCGACCAAGGTTATATGTTCTCATATATTTCGAGTTTTGGAAGTTTATGCATGATATATGACTTATGTATGATTAATATATGTTTTAGACCACGAGGAGCAAGACGTACAAGACATGGCGCGTTAAGGAGTGATACGGGGTGTCATTTTGTGAGTGGATATGAATGTTTGGCACCATGTGTTCTTGTTTGTCATTTGATGTAGATGACTTGTTTTTTGTAGAGTGATTCAATGTTCATGTATGATATATATTTATGGACTATGCAAAATGTTGTGTGCAAGAATGTTGTTGATGAACTATAATTATGAATTATAGAAAATGATTATGTGCAAGAACATGTTGATAAGCTATGTGATAAACTATGAATGTTATTATGTACAAGTACATGTTATATGAAAGATCCATGATGCATGGAGATAAGAGGATATAAGGTTATGACAGAGGCATGTCCAATGTCATAAATACAAGTAACAAAGGACGATGGGTCAAATACAAGTATACAAGCTGGCCAGCAACTGGGATTTACAAGTTACAAGTTATCAAGTTTACAAGTTTACAAGTTCCGGGCGATACTTGATGTGTTTAGGTCATAACCGATAAAGAAGCGGATACATGCAAGCATTGTGATCTAAGAATACATATGAACTATGAATATGCATTATGTTTGATGTTATGAATGATTAAGTGCTCTCATTTGATGATATGAATATGTGTAGGAGTTATGTAAATTCTTTGGTTTCATAAAGTGAATGGGCTTATGATGATGATGTAGATAATGTGTGACTAGGTATCATGCTTTATATCCCTCATTGAGTAGCATCTCATTAAAGTGCAATATTTTTTTAGGTTCCACGAAGTCAAGAAGCATAAGTTGTGTTTTGCTGCTCACTGCACGTCATGAGTGATAGGTCGGTTGGCGACTTCCCTCTCCTCTCTCTAAATCGCGACAAGTATATGTATTCTAGGAGACTTTTGAATTGTATATGTCGATATATATGGTTACTCTAAAATCGTTTTTTAGAGCATGTTTATGAACAAGAAAAATGTGTATACAAGTGTTTTTGGTTGAGTTTTAATGTTTTTAAAAAAAAAAAAAAAACTCCTAAGATTAAGTAACTTCCCACTAAGTGACGTTTGTGGTTATTAGATTTTCTAATTAGGATGACTTAGGTTATAAGAACCAAGATTTGGACATTACACTTAGGCATGCGCTGGAGCCGAGATCTTGCCTAAGCATGTGTCATGGCTGCAAGTAGGGGCACCTTGTCTTGGCAAGCACTAGGCCGAAGCAGCGTGTTTAGGGAAGAACTAAGTAGAGGCACCTTATTATCTATATATCATGGCATTAGGCCATGGCCACGGTCATCTAAGCATGGCACTCGGCGAGGCCGCACCTAGGCGGTTCACGGCATTAGGTAGAGGCAGAGTGCTAGACATGCGCTAGGGCGAGGCCACTTAGGTGTTTAGGCATGCGCTAGGCAGGAACCTTGCTAAGGCATGTCGTGGCACTGGTAGAGCACTTGGAGTGTCTTGGCATCATGCACTAGGCAGGAGTCAGGTAATAGAATGCACTAGGCCCGGGGCATATTGCCTAGGCGTGTTGGCGTAGGCCAGGGCAGGTGTCCCCAGGCATCTTGTTTAGGGTTTGAGGAGTCCAGGTGTCTGGGCATGCGCTAAGCCCTGGGCACCTTGTCTGGGCATGTGGGGCGCTGGGTCGGGGCAGGTGTCTGGAGCAAGCTGTTAGTGGAAGCATATGTCTAGAGGCGAGCAGCGAGACTGGAGACCTTGTTTGGTATGTGAGTGGCCTTGGGGCAGAGGCAGTTTCTGGGCATAGTGGGTTGAGGGCATCGTGCCTGGGCATCTGGGTAGGGGAGCATCTTGTCCTGGGCATGTGTGGGCAGCTAGGCCAGGGCATCGTGTCTTGGAAAGCACTAGACCTAGGAAAGGCACCTTGTCTGGGCGTGTCATATGTGTTAGGGGCGGGAGCTACTTGGAGTCCCCAGGCGTCTGTTGGGGCGAAGTCGGTATTAATACAGGCATCGCATTTAGGGATTTGAGAACTTTCTTTGGGGCATGTCATGGAACTAGAGGCTGAGGGCCTTGCCAGGTGTCACAGCATGCACTAAGACCAGTCAACGTGTCTAGGCATGCACTGAGGCTGAAAACGCCATGCGAGGCATGTGTTGGCCTTCTGTGGGGCACCGTGGCTAGGCATGCGCGCTGGGCGGAGTCAGTGTGCAGCCAAATGCGCTGGAGCCGAGGGGTCTTGTCTGGGCATGTCATGGCCTGGCGAGCAGGTAATGCAGGCAGGCACTAGTAGAAGCACGGGTGTCTAGGAAGCACTAAGTGAGGCACCTTATCTAGGTATGTCGTGGCATTAGGTAGGGCAGGTGTCTAAACATGGCACTTAGCGGGGCCACTTACCTGGGCGGGTTCACGGCGCTAAGTAGAGGCAGGTATTTACGCGTACCCAGCTAGGCCGGGGGCACCTTGCCTTTGCGTCATTGAGTGGGCGATGCAGGTGTTTAGGCGTGCATAAGCCAGGAACCTTGCTACAGGAATTTCATGGCACTAAGTTTGAGGGCTAGTGTCTTGGCATGCCTTTAAGTGAATCAGGTGTATGGGCATGCACTAAGAAGTGGGGCATCTTTAGTAGGCATGTGTTGGCACTAGGCGGGGGCCACTTGGTGTCTGGCAGGCATGCACTAAGGGCCGGAATCAGGTGTCCTGGGCATGCATAAGCTGAGCACCTTGTCTGGGCATGTCGGGGCGCAGTGGGGGCAGTGTCTAGAAACGAAGGTCGAAGCATCATGTCTAGCCCAGCCACTGGGCGAGGGCCTTATCTAGGTATGTCATGGCGCTGGGCGGGCAGTTTCTAGGCATGGCACGGGGATAGGGCAGTGCCTGTATTAACTAGGCGAGGCATCTTGTCTAGGAAAGTACTAGGCCAAAGGGCGCAGCAATGCAGAAATGACACTAGACGAAGAGACCTTATCTAGGTAGTAATAGGGGCGCTAGAATGAGACACCGTTTCTAGGCATGAAAAAAGGTTGAGGCACCGTTCCTTGGCATGCACTAGTCCGAGGCATCTTTTCTAGGCATGTCATAGAGTAAGATTAGGGTACCTTGTCTAAGGAAAGCACTAGGCCAGAGGCATCTTGTCTGGCGTTTCATGGCCTTAAGCCAGGAAACCCAGGTGTCTAGGCATGGTATTAGGTAGAACACTTGGAGTGTCTAGGCATGCACTAGGCCGAGTCCCCGTGTCTAGGCATGCACTAGGCCAAGGTACTTTGTCTAGGCGTGTCATGGCACAAGGGCCAGTCTGGAGTGTCTGGGCAAACCTTATTAAATTTGAAGCACCATGTCTAAATGACACTAGGTAGAAGAACCTTATCTTAGTATGTGGTGGGCGCTAGGTTGGGGCAAGCTGTTCCTAGGCATGGCAGGCTGAGACAGGTACCTGTAGTCAATACCTGGTAGGCATCTTGTCTAGGCAATGTCATGGCAGCTGAAGCCCAGGGCACCATGTCTAGGAAGCACTGAACTAGGCACCTTGTCTAGGCATGTCGTGGCAGCCCAGGCCCGAGGCACGGTGCTGGGCATGGCTACTAAGTAAGAGGGCACCGTGATATCTGGGCATGCACTAGGCCAGAATCAGTATTGTCTGGGCATGCACTGAGGTGGGAGTGCCTGGGCGTGTCATGGACTAGTGCGAGACAGTGTCTAGGCATGCGTGGGCCAGAATGTGGATTTCTAGGCGTACTGAGTGAGGGCATTGCTTGAGGCGTGTGACGCGATGCGGGGCTGTGTCCTGGGCATGCACTAAGGCCAGGTCAGGTGTCTGGGTGCACTGGGCGGGACCTTTACTGTGCTTGTCGTAGTGCGAGGCCAGGGGCAGTGTCTGGGCGAGCACTAGACTAGCAGTGTCTTGGGAGGCACTAGGCTGGGGCACATTATTTAGGTGGGATCATGGCGGCCCAGGCCGAGGCACCGTGTCTAAACATGGCACTCAGATAAGGCCACTGCCTAGGAAGTTCAGCTGTGATGGCGAAGCAACGTGCTAGGCATGCACTAGGCCAGGAACACCTTCCCTTTACATGTCATGGAAGTAGGCCGAGAGGCCACAGGTGTTTGGGCATGCACTGGCTAGGGAACCTAGCGTGGCATGTCGTGGCGCTGGGGAATTTGAGGGCACCGTGTTTAAGGCATGCACTAGGCCAGAATCCACTTGGGTGTCTTTGACATGCACTAGGCGGGGCATCTTGCCTGGGCATGTGTTGGTCTTGGCTTAGAGGCACACCTGTCTGGGCATTCAGGTCAGAATCCCACTTGGGTGTCTGGGCATGCGCTAAGCCCGAGGCACCTTGTGCGGGCATGTCATGGCGTTGGGGCAGGGCATCGTGTTTAAGCGACACTAAATTTGAGACCTTATCTGGGTATGTCATGGCGCTAGCGAGGGCTCGTTTCTGGGCATGGCCAGACCGGGCAGGTGCCAGTGCATGAGACTAGGCTAGGAGCATCTTGTCTAGGAAGGCACTAGACCGAGGCACCTTGTCTAGGCATGTGATGGCCCTAGGCCAAGGCACCGTGTCTAGGAATGGTACTAGGCCAAGGCGCCATGTTAAGGAATAGTACTAGGCGGAGGCACCATTTCTAAGCGTGGCACTAGGCTAAAGAACCATTTCTATGCAAGCACTAGGCCTAGGCACCTTATCTTGGTATGTCATGGCTCTAGGCCGAGGCACCGTGTCTAAGCATGGCACTAGGCCAAGGCACCTTGCCTATCTGGAGTTCATGGCACTAGGCACAGGCAGATGCCTAGGCATACCACTGTAGAGGCACCTTGCCTTGGCATGTCATGTGATCGAAATTTGAGGGCAGAGTGTTTAGGCATGCACTAGGCGGGAACCTTCTTAGGGTATGTCATGGCACTAAGGCCGAGGGCATCGTGTCTAGGCGTGCAACTAAAAGTAGGGGCATCTTACCTGGGCATGTGTTGGCGACTGGGCGAGGTTTTTGTCTGAGCATGCGCTAGGCCCCTAGTCCGGAGTGTCTAGGCATGCACTAGGCGGGACACTTTGTCATGCATGTCATGGCACTAGGGCCCGAGACACGATGTCTAGGCAAGCATTAAGTAGAAGAACCATGTCTAGTGACACTAGGCGGGGAAGGACCTTATCTTGGTATGTAATGGCGCTGGGGCAGGGGCAGTTTCTAGGCATGGCAGCGAGGATGAGGCATCGGTGCCTTCAGTTCACTAGGTAGGGGCATGCTTGTCTAGGAATGTCATGGCCATGCGAGGGCCGCGTGTCTGGGAAGCAAGCTAGAACTAGGCACCTTGTCTGGGCATGTCATGTGGCCCAGGGGCTCGGTGTCTAAACATGGTACTAGTAGGGCATCGTGTCTGGCTGTGCACTAGGTCGAATCCCTTGGGTGTGCAGGCATGCACTAGAATTTGAGGGGAACTTTACCCTGGGCATGTCATGGAACTAAATTTGAGACAGTGTCTAAGCATGCACTAGACCGAGTCACTGTGTCTAGGCGTACGATGGCCAGGAGCACCATGTGAGGCATGTGTGTTGGCACTGCAGGGCCGCGAGTGTCTGGGCATGGACAAGGCTTGAGGAATCACGTGTCTAGGCATGCTAGACGAGGAATCTTGTCTAAAGCATGTCATGGCACAAAGGTGAGGGGCGCATGTCTGAGCGAATCCATGGGCCGGCCAGGTGTATGGGGAGCCCGATGAGTTGGGGCACCTTATACATGTGTGTCGTGGCCTTCAGGCCGTGGCCGCGATTATCTAAGCGTGGCGCTCGACGGGGCCCTTACCTGGGCGGGTTCACGGCGTGAGGCGAGGGCACCGTGCCTAGACATGCACTAGGCCGAGGCACCTTGCCTATGCATGTCATGGCAGTAAGCCGAGGCATCGTGTTTAAGCATGCACTAGGCTTAGGAACCTTGCCTAGGCATGTCATGGCCTTAATTTGAAGACATGTGCAGGCATGCGCTGAAGTGGGAGTCCGGAGTGGGGCGACTTGGGCGGGCGTCTTTGGGCATGTGTTGGCATTAGGCGGGGCACCATGTCAGGCATGCTAGGTAAGTCCAGTGTCTAAGCATCTTATTTAAGCGAGGCACCTTGTGTAGGCGTGTGAGGCACTATGTCGAGGCCGCAGTGCAGAGGAATTAGCCCAGAAGCACCATGTCTAAGCGAGCACTAAGTGGAGGGAACCTTATCTTGGTATGTGGTGGCACTGATGAGCACCATTTCTGAGCATGGCACTAGGGTTGAGGCATGGAGTGCCTAGGCATGCAACAGGGCAGGGGCATCTTGTCCTAGGCATGCCATGGCACTAAGTAGGGCCGCGGTGGTGTCTAGGTGTCGACCCCTCGACTAGATATACGAGGTCAGTGAGGCATGGGGCGCTGCCTTGGCCCCCATTGCTCGCCTAAGGGAAAGCGAGGCAGAAGCGAGGTTGGGGAAAACATGTGTCAGGAGCCTGAAGCGTGAGACAACACGCACATGTCGAGCGAAGGCAATGAGTAATCCAGGTTGGGACCCGGCGGCGGTGTTTCCACGGCACTCACGGCTGGGGGGCTTGGGGCGTGGCACTTGGGGGTGGCGGGAATGGGTGGGAAGGATGTCAGTATGGGCGGGGAGCTGGCAGGCGTGAGTTCCTAATCCAGGGTCTGACAGGGTTCCTGCACGACCCAAGGGTCCTGTGCGGAGGACTCTAGGCGGGTGGGACTCCCAGGGCCCGGGAAGGACTCACTACTCTGAGGCGAAAGAGACTCCCAGCGGGATTTGGACTCCCTAGGCGGAAGGTCTCTCTCGGGGCGGGAAGACTCACAGGCGGAACCCAGGACTCACAGGCGGGGAGGACTCACACTCGTGAGTGGGAGATTGCATGAGCATGTATAGGAGTTTCATTCGGTCAGGCTCCTAGGCTTGGGAAGGATTGTATATTTGGCTTGCTAGATTGGAAGACTAGAGTTAAGTAGGATCTTAGTCGATTTGTGTGAGTTGCCCTTGAGCATCCTATACTCTAAGGAACTGCGTGCCCAGCGGTTGGTCATATATTACAGGTTGGATCGAAAGCCTTAGAGCCAGAGTTGTGAGACCTTTGCAAAGTGTCTTGTATTTTAGTGGCTAATAAAATACGGGGTTGGGGAAGAGAGAGGATGCCACGTAAGCCTTGTGTTCGAGAGGCCCAGTGAAGGGCAGTGGGAAAATTTGGCACTGCTTGAGTTCTAGGCGCGCTGCAGTAAAAAGAAGGCGTGTGACCCGAGTTAGTAGTGGAGCCAAGGATGGCCAAGCGCGAGGATGGCCAGTTGATCGCGTGCGTGAGCAAGCGTAGCAGGAATGGGTGTAGGCACCCGGGTGTCGGGCTTGACAGAGATGAGCCACGACAGGCGGGGCGAGACTCAGCCCTTTAGGCTCGGATCGGCGATCTTAGATCCTGAGCCAAGTCGGCTGAAGCGATTGGACAGGAGCGGGTAGAGGAGCAGGATGAATCATTCATGACGAATGCGAGGCCATGGCCCAGGGAGTTCAAGGCGGATCCAAGATCTAGGGGAGATCGTGTTCTTTAAAACGGCTTGATGGTGCGAGGGCACGCCCGTCCTAGCTGCGGAATCCAGCCTCTGCTTGAAGGTGAGTACTGAGCCAGGGCTGGTGGCGCCTTGGCTCTAAAGACTCCAGGAGCTTCCTGCAGGACATGGAGCAATACTTCATCGCTGCTCGAATACTAAGGTGGGTGAGCAGTTAACGATAACCACTATGTATTTGACAGGTGATGCAAAGCTTTGGTGGCGGACAGACGAGCGGCAACCTTCTTTCTTTGGCCAGGCCAGATCGAGAAATTTGGGAGATCTTAGAAGAAAGGCGAAGGGATGCAGTTCTTACCCACGAGGCTTTCACAGTGGATAGCGAGAAGGAATCTGAAGCGGAAGGCGGGCTCTCGGTCGAGAGATTATGTGAAGGAGTTTGCTTTCGTTGATCCCTTGACATCAAGGACATATGCGGAAGTAGACAAATTGTTCAACTTCATGTCGGATTGCGGATGGGCTCAAAGCCGAACTGAGGAGGCAAAGGTGTCAGGGCTTGCCCTGACCATAAGCGGCTGGCCGGGGCCCGCCTATCCGTTCTGAGTGACCTCTTCCTCACTCCCTTTGAAAGGGAAGGCCACGGCTGAGAGTCGAGCCTGGAAGTCGGATGGAAAGCCACTCGAGTGGAGGCAAGGATTTGGAAGAAGCCGCGGGATACGAGGCTAAAGTGGGGGGAGAGGCGACTTCCTCACAAACTACCGGGCCGTCGGGATGTTTACTTGCGATGGCCACATCGAGAGCGAGGGTTGCGAGAAGGGCTCAGTACTGGAGGTGAAGAAGGGAAGATAGCGGGAGGCTGAGGCCCTACGAGAGCCCAGCCCTCTTCGGTTGTTGAGATCACGATACGGGTGAGGGCGACTCACGGAGGGAGCGATATATGTTGGAGTTCTTGGCCGGAGGAAGCGAGAAAAAATTGTAAGCATTAGTAAACAGTGGGGCGACCAAATTTTATATCAAGCAAAGACGACGGACTCAGTTGAAGCTAGCTAAAGATGTGACAAGCTCCAAGCGAAGTAAATAGCCGAGCCTGAAGGCGCATGGTATGGCAAAATTGCCTTGAATTGAGGATGGGGATTGGAAAGGGTGCGATGGAGCTTCCTTAGTGTTTCTTTGGATGATTTTGATTTCATATTAATGACGATTTCTTCCGAAGAGCGAGGTAGCCTTGTTGCCACGCGAATGGAATTTGTTGATCATGGATGAGAAGCGGCCGTGCTTTGTGGCCGACATCGGCAAAGCGCTTTAGAGACCTTCGGGAAGACCTTATGCGCCTACTTGACTCGAGAAAGGCCTTAGGAAGGGTGAGCACACATATGTCGCGCGATGATCGAAATATTGAGACAAGCAAATCGAGTCTGGATATGCTTCATCTTGGGGAGATTTCTGCGTATACCTCCGGGAGTTGCACAGAAGCTGCCAGAGAAGGGCGAGACGGATCATGTCGAGATAGAGCTCGTGCCGAGGTGGGACCTCCTGCTTTCGAGCTCCTTATCGGATGAGTCCACGAGAGTGAGAGAGTTGCGGAAGCGGGTTGTGGAGTTGGCTGGATGCAGTGCAGTCCCGGCTCCCTCAGCGCCGTATGGAGCAAGTCTTTATTTGGAAGAAGAAACGAGATGGTGCGCCCAGGATGTGTGTGTGGATTCATAGAGCCTTGAATAAAGTCAGATGAGAGCAATTATCAGATACCTTTAGGTAACGGAATCGTTCGTCGATTAGGCAAGTAAGTACTTCACCAAGCTAGACTTGCGATCGGGATATTGGCAAGTGCGCGTGGCTGAAGGGGACGAGGCAAAGACTACATGTGTAACTCGGTATGGAAGTTATGAATTTTTAGTTATGCCTTTTGGTTTGACTAATGCTCCGTATTTGTAACCTCATGAATGATGTTCTATTCGGCTTCTGGATTCATTCGTAATTGTGGTATGCTTCAGACGGCGTAGTGATCTACGGCTGAGCTCTGAGATCACGTAGTGCGCCCTCGGATGGTGCCCAGCAGAGCCGAGGCGGGAACCGGTTGTATGTCGAGAAGAAGTGTGAGTTTGCTCGGGCCCAGAGATCGAGTTTACGGGTCATCCCCGAGTTTCAAAGTCAGAGGATAAGGATGGATGGTGCGAAGGTGGCGACAATTCGAGATTAGCGGCCAGGCCAATTGAGGAACTTGATCGTTCCTCGGCAGCAAGCTGCTACGGGAGTTTATCTTTGGGCTATTCAGAGATAGCCGGTGCTCTCCACCGGACCTTTTGAAAAAAGAGAGGAAGTGGGAGTGGGATGCGGAAGTGTAAGTGCCTTCGGAAGCTCAAAGATCCCGATCTCAGGCCGGTAGTAAGGGGCGCGAGCATGGGTTGCGGGTTCCCCCAAGTGCACACGGATCGTCGAGACGGGGGCCACTAGGTGGATCTTTGGTCGCAGAGGGCATCCAGTAGCCTTTGAGAGTCGGAAGTTGAATGCAGCGGAGGAAAGGTACAGCGCCCATGAGAAAGAGATGACTGCGGTCATCCATTGCCTTGAGACTTGGAAGCACTACTTGATGGGAACTCGGTTCGTAGTAGTGACTGACAATGTTGCCCGACACGCCCGCAGCTCGGGGAAGCTTCGCGCCTTGAAATGACTCGATGCGCGAGAGTTCTTAAGCGGAGCTTTGATTTTGTGTGGGTGCGCGCAAGCTGGTCGACACAGTGGCGGATGCTTTGGGTAAGGGAAGGAAGTGGCGGGGTGGGATCTCGTTGAGCTCGGTTGTGACGATTTGGCAATGAGTTAGACTTGAAGGCACACAGACTCAGCGTATTAAAGGCTAGTAGAACGGGTGAAGAGATGCCTTGTGAGGCGATGGCTCGAGGAATGAGTTGCTACTTGAGAGGAGGGAAGCCTCCATGCCATATGACGGGCGGGACGGGGCTGAAGGAAACACATGATACGGGGATGGGGTACAGGTCACGGGAGAGGAAAGAACTTTGCTTGTTAGCGATCCTTTTCATTGGCTAAGATGAAGGAGAAGACGTCTGAGCATATGTCAGACATGTACCGTGTTTGTCAAGTTGACAAAATGAGGCGGAAGAAGGAAGCGGGATTATTCATTACTGTCCATTAGGAGAAGCCATGGCGGTGTGTATCGATGGACTTCATCGGTGGGTCATAATATTTATAATAATGGTATTGTTATTATGAAGAACCCCTTCCGCTTCTTCCTTCCCTCGGTGGTGGTAGATGTGTTCTCCAAGCTACCGCTCATCCCAAACGAGGCGTCTCACCAAGAGGTGCGCAGATCTTCTTCGCAATGTTGTGAAACATTTTTGGGATGCTCAAGACATAGTGTAAACGATCGAGATACGCTGGCGCATGTGCGTGTTTTTGGGGTTGAGTCGTTTCAAGATGGGTACACGTAAGTTCTCGACTAATCACCCTCGACCGGATGAATGTGACAGAGAGTGAATCGAGCGGTCGAAGAGATTTGCGCCATCGCGGATACCTCCTCGTAAAAATTGGTTGGAACTGTGAGCCGTACCGCTGGCCCTACAATCCGCAAATGTTCACCCACCGGCATGAGCCCTTTGAGGTAGCACTCCAGCCCAGCCACGTACGCCCGACGTATCGGTTACGTAGAGCACCCGGACGAACAGGAGCCCAAACGCTGCATAAGTTTGCAAAGTCTCGCAAGATTTGCTTTGATTTGCCAGAGACAAACCCTAGAGAAGGCAAGTAGACGATGAAGAAGGGCGGATGGCGCGTGAGACCTCGAATTCGAAAGGCGATGGTTCGCTGAAGTTAACCCTCATATCCGAAAAGATCGTGAATGCTAGCTTCAGCAGGTTTGATTCGAAATACGATGGACCCTTTGAAGTCAGAAGCCGTGATAGTGAACTGGCCTACAAACTCCGTTACGCCGTAGAGGTCAAGCTTCACCCGACATTCCATGTAAGCTTCCCGAAGCCTTATCACGTTGATCCTAGTCCCGACAGTGTAGCGCAAAGCCGGAACCCGCCTATGGTTAGAGTCAGTTCAAGAAAGAGATTGCAAGCATCCCGGCAGGATAGAGGACGGGAACTAAGAACAAGTGGACCGAATACTTGATTCATTGGAAGGGGACGCCCGCCGCTGAGGCAAGTCAGAAAAGGGTGCTACATCAGGGCGCTTGAAGATCGATCCTCGAGTATGCATTAGCCTGAAGTCAACGAGGACGTTGAATACCTCTAGTGGGGGAGGGTTTGTCAGCCCCTCGACTAGATAACATGAGTCCCGTGCGGCATGAGGGCGCTGCCTTGGCCCCATGGCCCGCCTAAGGGAAAACGAGCAAGGCAAGGTTGGGAAAACATGTGTCCGGAGGCACAAAGCGTGAGCCAAGCACGCACATGAGCTAAGGCAAGGCAATCCGCCGGGATGCACAAGTGGGTCACACGCATCGCCGCTTGTAGGGGGCTTCGGGGCGTGGCACTCAGGCAAACCGTAACTGGGAGAATGTCGCAATATATAAGAAGAGCTCATGCAAGTTTCCTAATCCGCGGTAAATAAGGATTCCTGACATTTAAGGAGTCCTATGCCGTAAGGACCTTTAGGCGTAGGACTCCCAAGCTGGAAAGACCTACTCCCAAAGGTGAAAGACTTGCTGGCCAGATCCCAAAGTGTGAAGGTCTCTCAAAGTGAAGACCCTGTGGCAACACTCTAGGCTGGAGGACTCCACTGCGGGTGGAATTGCATGGCCGTGTATAGGAGTTTCATCTACCAGACTCCTGTGAGCTGGAAGGATCAGGCCGGGTTTCACTGATCGGGAAGACTAGAGTTGCAGTAGACTCTAATGGATTTGTATCGATCGCCTCGAGCATCCTATATAAAGGGCCCCGCGCCCACTTGGTTAATTCATACATTCCTGAGTTGATCTGAAAGAAAAGCAAAGAGCCCCGAGTTGTGGAGCCTTTGCGAATTGTCTCAGATTTTAAAGTAGCTAATAAAACATTTAGTCAGGAGAGCGCCCGTAAGCCTCAGGTTCGAGAGAGACTAGTGAGGCATTGAGAAGGTTGGCTTAGCTGGTTCCTAGGCGCCGCACACGAGCAAAAAGAAAGGCGTGTGACACTAGGCATGACACTAGGCCGAGGCATCTAGGCATGCACTAGACCGAGTCTGTGCATGCACTCAGTCGAGGAACTCGCCAGGCATGTCATGGAACTAGCTACAGACCGTGTCTAAGCATGCACTCCAGACCGAGTCGTGTCTAGCCATGCACTAGGTCGAGGCACCCATGCCAAGGCATGTGCTGGCACTACGAGGCACCGCGGTTCAGGCATGCACTGTGCCAAGTCATCGTGTCTAGGTACGCACTAGGCCAAGGAATCTCTGCCTAGGCATATCACGGCACAAGGTCGAGGGCAATCGTGATTCGGGACAAGCACTAGGCCGAAGCACCATGTCTAGGCAAGCACTAGGTCGAGGCACCTTATCTAGGTATGTCATGGCACTAGGCCGAGGCACCGTGTCTAAGCATGGCACTCTACCAAGGGCCCCTTACCTAGGCAACCACTAAGACTGTGCCGATGCACCGTGGCCAATGCGATGCACTAGCCGCGCACCTTGCCTTGTACGTCATGGAAGTAGGCCGATGCATCCTGTTTAGGCAATGCACTAGACCGAGGAACTCCGCCTAGGTATGTCGCGGCACTAGGCCGAGGCACCGTGGTTCAGGCATGCACTCCAGGCCGAGTCACCGTGGTTCAGGCATGCACTAGCTGAGGCATCTCGTTTAGGCATGTGTTGTATCAGCCGAGGCACCGCGGTTCAGGCATGCACTAGGGGCTTCAGCCACCGCGGTCTAGGCATGCACTAAAGCCAAGGCACCTTTGTCTGTGCATGTCGTGGCACCATGTCTGTGCAAGCACTAGGTCTAAGCACCATGTCTAGCCAAGCCCCAGCCAAGAACCTTAGCAGTATGTCATGGCACTAGGCGAGGCATCGCTTTTTAGGCATGGCACCGGGCTGGGCGGCACCGCAGGCCTATGCATTAACTAGGCCGAGGCATCTTGTCTAGGAAAGCACTAGGCCGAGGCACCGTGTCTAAGCAAGCACTAGGCCGAAGAACCTTATCTAGGTATGTCATGGCACTAGGCTGAGGCACCGTTTCTAGGCATGACAAAAGGTTGAAGCACCGTTCCTAGGCATGCATTAGGCCGAGGCATCTTTCTAGGCATAAGCCATGAAACGGGCCAAGGTACCTTGTCTGTGGTGCGCTACACTAGACCGAGGCATCTTGTCTCCTAAGATTTCATGGCACTAGGCCAAGCACCGTGTCTAGGCATGGTATCAGTCGAGACACCGTGTCTGTGCACGGATCAGCCGAGTCACCATGTCTGTGGCATGTACTGTGCGAAGGCACCTTGTCTTGGCACGTCATCGCACTCAGACCGAGGCACTGAAGAAGTGGCACTAGGCCGAGGCACCATGTTCAGGCAAGCACTAGGCTGGGAAGAATGGTCTAGGCATGTACTAAGCCAAGGCAATCCATTTAGGTATGTCATGGCACTAGGCCGAGGCACCGCGTGTAATCTTGGCACTAGGCCAAGGCACTTTGCCTAGGAAGTTCACGGCACTAGGCCACGTGTCACGGACTTAGTCTTCCTGCTAAGCTCCCATGCAGCACTTAGACAACTCGCCCCTCGGATGTTGCTAAGTCAGCCTCCCACTTGCCTTGCTTGCTAGCTCGGCTTCTACCCACGGCTCGAAGCCAGAGAACCCTTGAGAGAACACTGGAAAAGGAAGAAAGCTCTTTATTGAAGAATGACTCTTTACAATGCTTTGAGAGCTCGCTTGGTTCTCAAGTTGGTCGGTGTAAATGAGGCCACCACCTCCTTATATAGCCACCTATGGAAGTAAACCTTGAAGGTTCCCCACAAACCTAGGAGAATTTAATATTCTATTATGTACACATATGTACAAGAGGTCTCTAGAAGAACCTAGGATGATCTCCTTCCTTCCATACCCTTCCACACAAGTGTGGGACTTCGAGCTCCTAGAAAACCTTCCACATCCTTCTAGAAAAGTGGACGTCTCCAAGTCTCTAGAATCTTCCCACCTCCCTATATAAGCCCTCATAGCTCCATATGATCAAGAAAGGGGCTTTCCATGAGTGAGGGTGTGACATTCTCCCCCACCAAAGCCGCAGATGTCCTCGTTGATCTTTCGGCCCGAAACTGATCGATCTGTTTCTGGAACTGCCACAAAGTATCTGCTAGCTCCCAACTGGCTTCACTCTCTGGTAGTCCCTTCCACTTCATTAAGTATTCTTTGTAGGGCTGAAAGTTATTCTTCCTCAGATCCGGCTCGCCATGATGTAGTCCACCTCCTGTCATGGGGACGTGACCACATCGTAAGGTGCCCCTCGTAGAAACCCTCGCCCGGATCCTCCTTATCTTCGTGGATATGGCTTTAGGGATTGCTTACATGGAAGATGTGATGAATCTTAGCCTCACAGAATCGACCTTATAGACACCTACCAACCCGTCCCAATATGGGAAAGGGGCCTCTATACTCCTCACAAGTCCTTTTGTGCACCTTCAAAGGACTTGAACTGCTGGGGTATGAGCTTGATGTGCACTAAGTCTCCAACCTGAACTCGCATGTCCCCTCTCGTCACCACTTCTTCATCTTCTAATGACCTTCTCTAACTATGAGCACGCTATGCCAGCTTGCTCGTGCCATCCTTTAGCAAGCTTGTAGGCCGCTGGACTCTTCCTTGTGTACCCCTGGCTAGGGTGTAAGGAGTCATTGATTGTTGCCCCATGACTAACTCGAACGGACTCTCCCTGGCCGTCTCACTCCTTCCGATTATAGGAGAACCGAGCCAAGGCCCAGCAACTTAGCCTGGGCCACCACTGGGCACTCAAAGTGCCTTAAGTATACCCACTGTGGCGTTCACTGCTCGTCTGCCCATCCGTCTGAGGGTGAAAGCTAGTAGAGAAGTGAAGCTCCGTGCCCATGAGCTTGAAGAGCTTCATCCAAAACTTCCCAGTGAAGCGCGAGTCACGATCATTGATGATGAACTTTGGTAGCCCCTAATACTTCACCACGTTCTTGAGGAATAGTCTGGACGTCTCCTCTGATGTGCAATCCTTAGGGGCTGCTATGAAATTAGCATACTTGGAAAACCGGTCCACCACCACTATGATAGATCCATGTCCCTCGGACTTGGGTAGGCCGATGATGAAGTCCATAGTGACACTCTCCCAAGGTCGCCTGCTTATAAAGGGTCTGTGCGAATCCCTCAGTTGATGTCAGCTTCCACCTTGTCTTGTCGGGCACACAAGACAAGTCCTCACGATGTCTCCACATCATCCCGTAGATTCGTGGGCCGCAGTAGACTTCCACTCTAGTAGTGCACTTCAGGCGTCGGGCCGTCTCGGATGTCCAAATACTCATTCGAGTCGTGACACTCCTTGATGAGATTCCTTCTGATGCTTCCCCACTTAGGCACATAGAGCCGCTTCCCCTTAGTGTAGAGTAGACCATCCTCTACCCAAAATCGTCTCGTCTTTCCCTCATGAGCCAACGTGATGAGACTCTTGGCCACTGGATCATGTTGCAACCCCTCCTTTATGAGATCCACCATCTCTCCCTGGGGCTGGCTAGTCATGGATGCTAGCTCCGCCTTACGACTTGGGCTGCACGGCCACGTGGATTGGGGCTGTGCGTTCCGCTTCAGGACCCAGCGTGTAGTCAAACTCAGCCAAGAAGTCTTGCCACCTTGCCTGCTTGGGGCTTAGCTTCTTCTGGGTCTGGAAGTAGCTAGAGCAACATCACCGGCCTTCACTATGAAGTGGGATCCCAAAGAGATAAGGTTCCATGTCTGGGCAAGCAATGGATGATTGTCATTATCTCTTTCTCTTAGACAAGTACCGCCTTTCCGTGTCATCAGCTTGCGACTCAAAAGCTATGGGGTGTCTTTCCACATAAGAACCTCTCCAATAAAGAAAGTCGAGGCATCAAGTGTGTACCTCGAATACCTCGTGTAGTCGTAGCTGCCAACACGGCCTCCGGCATGGCCTTCTTCAAGTCTTCAAAGGCTTGTCAGCATTTTCATCCCACGTCCATGCTCTTACTTTTCTCGGGAAGGTTCACAACCCGAGTTACTCTGGCTGAAAATTCCTTGATGAACCGCCGATAAGAGTTGACTAGGCCCAAGCATGACCTTAGTCAGGTACCTTAGTAGGGGCATCCCATTCCTGGATGGGCTTTGATCTTGTTTTCATCCATCATGAGCTTGCCATCCATGATGCGATGTCCTAGGAAGCTCACTTCTCCAAGAGCGAAGGAGCATTTCTCCTTCTCACATATAGCCTATTCTCGCCTTTAATAAAATTTAATCGGCCTCGATGATCAACATGTTCTTCCAAGGTATTGCTATATATAACAATATCATCTAGATATACCACCACAAACTTATCCAAGAAAGGATGGAATATCTTGTTCATCAAAGTGTAGAATGTAGCAGGTGCATTAGTAAGACCAAAGGGCATAACTAGGAACTCATAGGAGCCATACTGCTACGCACGTAGCGTCTCTTGCCATCCCCGCCTATCCTCACTTGGTAGTAGCCCGATCGCAAGTCCAACTTCGTGAAGTACCTTGCTCTACCAAGTTGATCAAATAAATCAGCAATCAGAGGGATGGGATACTTGTTCTTGACCGTCACCTTGTTGAGCTCCCGGTAGTCAATGCACATCCGTAGAGACCCATCGTGCTTCTTTTGGAATAAGACCGGCGCACTATAGGGAGCCTTAGATGGTTGGATGAATCCAGCATCCAGCAACTCCTTCAGTTGTCTTCTTAACTCCTCCAACTCTGGGGGTGCCATCCTGTAGGGCCCCATGGCAGGGGGTTTTGCTCCCGGCTCCAACTCGATCTTATGATCTTCCTCCCTCCTAGGTGAAGCCAGTAGCCCGACAAGATTACATCCTTCTTAAACTCATCTAGAACCTTCTCAATTTCCCATGGGCATAGGATCTCCCATGTGGTCAATCGGGTCTTCCTTAAGAGCCACCATGTCAAGCCGCCTTTCTTTCAACCCCTTTCTAGTTGCATACCGACAAAGATAGGGGTCTTAACTTTGCCTCGATATCATGGGAACCACATGGTGCCTCTTCTAAGATAGCCATGGAACGTAGAAAAGGTAAAGGCATAGCTTTTAATTCGAGAAGAAGTCCATCCCGAGCACCATTCAAGTCATCCATGGTGCCACTGAAGTTAACCTTGGCCTTCCCACGGCCCGAGTCTTCATTGTTACTCCCACGAGCTAATTTCCCTTGTGATGGCTTGGCAATGAGTTAATTGCCTGAGCCATCTTTGCCTCGATGTCTCTGAGCTTGAGTCTTCTTGCCTCTCCTCTAAGACGGCCGGTGTGGCATCGTGTTCATTTCATGGCCTCGTGGACATCCTACCTACCTTGGTCCACGATATGAGTCCCTTGTTTTGAGGTCGTTCCCAGGATTGCTTTGACCCTTTGGAGGGCATTCAATTACCGCATTGACCCCATGTGAGCATCATCACCCTCTTGTCTCGGTCTCCTCTCATCATATACAAGAGGGCCTCTTCGATATCCCGTGCCCAATGTGGTCCATTGCACAGGAAACAGTTAGTCTTTGGCTTGAAATCTCGGCGTTTGTCCCCACTCTTGCCCTCTTTGTTGGTAGAGGCCGCACCTGATCCTTCCCAGTGTCAAGGGTTTTTGTAGCCCTTGTCTCCCCACCTTCGACATGGCAACCCTTGAAAGATGTCTTCGACTCGAGACGAATCTCCTTCAAAATCCATGAGAGACTCAAGCATCGCCATGGCCGTGGCTAAGTCTTGACACCACGGCCCCTCAACTCCACCACCCAAATTTCATAGTTCTCCTAAGTGAAGTTGGAAGAAGCTCATTCTCATTCATACGCGCCTTAAGCATTAGGTAAGAGAACTCCTCGACATAGTCACGTGACGATCCCGGGTGATGCCCCGAGATGCCCGATTTTTCTAATGCGCCATGTATCCCATGATCCTCGTAGAAGTGCTTTTGATTTCCTCTTTGAACTGGCCACGTGTCTATGGTGCATAGTCCTTTTCTACATCCATAAACCTTCTACTCACCATAGAGTGAAGAGTTACTACCTGAGATAGAGTAAATTGCATGTACCTTGGGTGAGCTCTCGCTTCTGCTAGCTCTATTGCCTCAAAATATCCTTCCATGTGCCATGTGGTTATCAAGCTCCTTAGCATCCTCTCCCCGCTGAAGGGTGTGGTTTCGCGACCTCCACCCTCAAGGCCATGGGTGGCTATAACTGGAACACAACGCCGCTTCATAAATGTGGCTACCTTTGTCTTAGCTCTTCTTCGTGCTTGGTCAAGACCTCCACTCTTGACTCTAAGCTAACGAGCATGTCTAGGACCTTCATAAACTCCTCATGCGACACCACCGGGACCGGCAAGCCATGGATCCCCTCTTGAAGGTCCTAGATCTGCACCCTGAGATCCTCCACTACTTCCACTTTCCCCGCTCCATGAGGTCCACTCCCACCTCGTGTCCGCCATCGCGATCTCCAACCGCTGTTACCCGGATCAGTCCAAGCTCGTGTGGAGAGGATCACGAGACTCGGTCTCTTCTTTCCTTCCCTTAGCTGGGAGGGTCTTGGTCCCTTCCCGACTTGCTCTCGATAACCCCCTTTCTATACAGAGGTCAACATTGTATCCCTCCTAAGTATTCCTACACATCGCAACCAAGCTCGATAATTAACCGTCACTGACTTACTCTCTCCTACTAAGCCCTGTGGCAAAGACTTAGACAACCCGCCCCTGATGTTGGGTTAAGTCATCCCACTTGCTGTCTTTGCTTGCGTTAGCCTCATTTCTACCCACGCCTGAAGCGAAGAGAACTCGAGAGAACACTTGAAAGGAAGAAAGCTCTTTATTGAAGAATGACTCTTACAATGCTGAGAGCTCTGCCTGGGTTCTCAAGTCAGTTTGCAAATGGAGGCCACCACCTCCTTTACATAGCTGGCTCATGGAAGTGGAACCTTTGAAGGCACCACAAACCCAGAGAATTTAGAATATTCTATTATGCACACATATGTACAAGAGGTTCTAAGAACCTTAGGATGATCTCCTTTCCTTCCATACCCTTCCACACAAGTGTGAATTCTCCAGGCCCTAGAAACCTTCCACATTCTTTTAGCAAGGGAGGTCTCTCCAAGTCTCTAGAATCTTCCCACCTCCCTATAGGCTCCCTGTTATAGCTCCATATGATCAAGAGAGGATTTGTTTAGGTGTGACACGCGCCCAAGTTTAAGCATGCCTAGCGAGGCACCCCGCTGCATGTTCTTGGCCGTAGTCGAGGCACTGCTTTAGGCACAATTAAGTCGAGGAACCTTTGCCTAGGCATGCTCATGGCACTAGGGCCGAGGAACCGCGGTCGCAGCATGCACTCAGCCGAGCCATCGTGTCTAGGCATGCACTAGCCGAGGCATACTGTTTAGCATGTCTCAGATTTCAGCCGAGGAATCGGCTCCAGCATGAACAAGGCCGAGCCCACCCGTGTCTAGGTATGAATTAGCCGAGGCATCTTGTCAGCATGTTGGCATTAGGCCGAGGCACCTTATTTTGGGTGTCATGGCACTAGGCCGATTTATCAGGTCTAAGTTTTGCATCACAAGGCAATCATTTAGGCATTCACTGCGACTAAGCCGAGGCCCGCGCCTAGTATGCATCTCAGCCGAGGCATCCTGCCTTGACATGTCATGGTAGTAGGCCAAGGCATCATTTTTTATGGCGCACCAGGCCGGCGGAACCCGCTTAGGCATGCCGCGGCACTAGGTCGAGGCACCCCGCCTAGGCTCGTGACCAGCCGAGCCACCGTGTCTAGGCATGCACTCAGCCGTAGGCACTTCGCCTAGCCATGTCGTATTTAGGCCAAGGCACCGCGGTTCAGGCACGCGCCAGGCCGAGTCACCTTATCTAGGCATGCACTGCGCCGCGGCAATCTTGTCTAGGTATGCTTATGGCATTCAGCCGGTGCGACCGTTCAGCAGCGTACTCAGGCCGAGTCACCGTGGTTCAAGCATGCACCAGCCGGCGCATCCGCTTGCATGTGTCGCATTAGACCGAGGCACCGTGTCTAGGCATGCACTAAGCCAAGGCACCTTATTTTGGTATGTCATGGCACTAGGCCGAGGCACCGTGTCTAAGCTTAGCACTGGGCCAAGGCAACTTGCCTAGGTAGTTCAAGGCACTAGGCCGAGGCAATCGTGCTCAGCATGCACTAAAGCCGAGGCACCCCGTCGTATCGCCACGGCGCAGTCGAGGCACGCACGTCATCTTCTCGGGCTGCTTCACGCGACACAAACATCAGAATACAAATGAAGGAACCTTGCCTAGTTACCCCCTGATGCCTAAGCTTGTCGGGCCGCATGCAAGGGCCCCATGTGCATGCCTGCACCTATGAGGGCACCGACAAAACAAGGCAAACCACGCGGTGCATGGTAAGATACATGGACTGTGCCAGAGGGTCCATGATAGATTATGATGGACATGCACTTATGGAAAACAAGTGCGAGTTTGAATTTGAAAATGAGAGCCAGATTTCAAATTCAAACATCACTCAAGTTGGAGCCAGATTTTGTATATGGGAGGCAGATTCGAATTCAAACAAATGGAGGAACGGCACTGGCTGGGAAGAGTCAAGGTTGGTACAGACACCAAAGTCTATAAAAGGATGTAGTCTTTAACTTTGATGGGTTAGAGTGTGCCCTAATTTCAGATTTTGTAATATCTATATGTTGAGAAGTGCACCACTTCTGACGCTTTATTGCAATACAAGTCGATCATTTCGTAAATTTGTCTTATACATTGCTTTTGAGAGACACTGTGAGGAAAGGTTGGCTAAAAGAGTTAGCACCGCATATCCAGAAGGTGAAAATTCATTGTGATAAATCAGGTGTGGACAGTGGTATCGTGAGCATCAAAAGATGGCCGGGAAACGATCAAGGAATGGACCGTCTGCTGGAAATGTCATTGAGATTGGCCTGAGGATGAAGAGACTGTGACTGCATTTGCAGACTCAATGAAAAACGAGTTTGAAGTGCAGCGCAATCTGATGGAGGCCGATAAATATGCGGGGGAACGGATCGATGCTCTCAAAACTGATCTACAGGCATTGATGGCCGAGTACCAGGATGCAGTGCAATCCATAGGGGCAGAAATCTCAATCCTAAAAGAGGTCGGTGGGCCCAAAAGAAGATGTACCAACCCAAGGGGCCTGGGGGGTGCGAGGAATGCTAAGGAATTGAAAATTTCCTATGGGACATGAAGCAGTTCTTCAAGGTCAGCCATGTGTTCGAGAAGGAAATGGTGTCCATAACTAGCATGTACCTATATGTATGCAAAATTATGGAGGCGCACTCTGACGGGAGATGACGCAGGTCCTGGCTGGGCCCCGTATCGACACCTAGAGACTCCTCAAGAGGGAACTAAAGGAACAATTCCACCACGACCAGCTTGGCTTGCAAGAGAATCCTTGAAGCGCGGAATGACACCTGTTCACGAGGAATATGTGGAAGGAATCAGTTCCATCATGTTGGATATCAGGAACATGTCCGATGAGGACAAGTTATTCGACTTTATTTCGGATTACAAGGTCGGGCAATGCATGCAACCTAAGGAGATGTGGAGTTCGTGGACTGCCGACCATCGGTCATAGCTGGATCGCTTAGGGACTACAAGATGGGCTATCAATACCAATGTGCAAGTCCAAGACAGATAGGGGCAAGAAGGGCAAGTCAGAGGGAAAACCTTCATTCAATAAGAAGGCTGGCTGGAAGGGAACCAAGAAAGGGGCTGTAAAAATGAAACCTGTGGAGACAACCACAAATTTTGTGCAGCAGACAACCAAACCAGTGGGATGCTTCATTTGCAATGGCCCTCACCGAGCCAAAGATCATCAAGAAAGGAAAATCGAGTGCCTGGTCACCGCATGACAAGCGCCAAGATCATCTCATTCACCTCCCGAAAGGGAACTTTGCAATTGCTTAATGCAATCAGTGGTGAGAACCAACCACATAAAACTTTGATGCATGTTCAAGTGCTGCTCAATGGGATCCGAGTAAAAGTGATGGTAGACAATGGTGCCACACACACTCCTGTTGCAACCAGCCGGGGCTTCCTCTAGACTTGATCCAAACTGAGAGGAATGATGGATAGCAGGATCAAAGCAAGGAATGCGGCACAAAGGATAAGGTGGCATTACCAAGGATGTCCTAACATGATGAGAAGGAAATGAATTTACTATATGTTCCACGGATGATTTTCAATCTAATCCTTGGATTGATTTTCCACAAGTCTAAGGCTACCCCGTCCCTCATCCGGGCGGACTTATGATTTTAGTGGAGAAACAGCCTTCGCCAGCTCCGCAGCGGAAAGGAATGGCAGAGAAGCTTGAAAGGCTAAGATGAAGTTCGCCTTCAACTCGAAGAAAGGGCTTAAGAGGGGGCAGAGACATACCTTGCAACTTTGGTGGGGTCTCAAGGAAGGACATGATGCCGGTTCCGACTCGTGGTCGGGATACGGAAGAATTCAGAGGACATCATGCCCTCCAAGCTGCCTAAAGAGTTGCCTCCAAGACCCATTGATCACAAGATCGAATTGTCGCTGGCCAAACCTCCGCCCAAGTCCCTTACCGAATGGCCCCCAGAATCATTGAACTCGGGAGGAAATGGTGCTGAAAGAGTTGGCTTGACAATGCAGATGATCCACACCGAGGGCTCCATTTGCGCACCCGTTTCGTTCCGTAAGAAACATGATGGATCATTGCGCATGCATGGGATTGACCCGGCTCTCAACAAGGTAACCATCAAACAAGTACCCGATCTCTTCGCGGCCGAATCGTTTACGATCGCAAAGGCTCCCAGACTTCAAAACTGACTCGAGACGGCCATTGGCAAGTCCCGGATCGCTGAAGGTGATGAGGCAAACCACATGTGTAACTCATTATGGTTCATATGAATTTTGTAATGCCATTTGAGCTCGCAAAATGCCCAATATTCTATAATTTATCGAATGATGTAATCGCTTCGACTATCTCGATGCTTTGTAGTTGTTCATTTAGATGACATTGTAGTGTATGCTCAGACTCTTAAAAGAGCACGATGCACTTGAAAAGGTGTTCCAGCAGTCTAGTGGAACACAAACTGTATGTAGCCGTAGGCGCGAGTTTGCAAGGGAGCAGATCACATTCTGGTCAAGGCAACCGCTACGATTCTGGATGGATGAAAGAAAGGTGCAAGCGGTGATTGATTGGCCAGCCCCAACCAAAGTGACAGAGTTCAAGGCCATTCCTGATTAGCAAACCACTATAGGAGATTCATAAAGGGCTACTCAAATATCGCTCTCCATCGACGTGATTTGCTAAAGAAAGACCGAGCACGGACTGGACATAGAGTGCCTGATGGCTTTGAAAGCCTCAAATAAGCCATCTCCAAAGAACCGGGGCTTTTTGCTTGCCTAACTGACCTTCCCTTTGAAGTTCGACCGATGCTTCTGGACACAAGGCCCTTGGTGGAGTCTCGTGCGTGAAGGACACCCCGTGGCATTCGAGAGCCTAAACCGAATGGGGCGTATCAAAGTGTTACTTCCAATGCATGAGAAAGAAATGACAGCAGTAGTGCACTGTCTGCAACAATGGAGGCACTACCTCCTTAGTGGGATTTTTACAATGATACAATGTGGCAAACACCTCTTTAAGACACGTAAGAAGAGTGCAAGGCGCTTCCACGGCAAAGAGTTCCCGACCGAAGCGACCAGGTGGTCAGACCGGGCCCGTAGCGACACAACACAGTAGCGAATGCACTCAGTCGGAAAGAGGTGGTGGCCTATATCATTACTTTGTCAAGTCATCTCGATTTCAAATGAGCTTGATCAAGAAGGTCAGCAGGGACTCGACATGTTGGCTACGAGAAACTCGAGACAAGAATTCAGAACGGAAACCGTAGCACAGCCGGAAAGTGATCTCCTTGTGTTCAAAAGAGGCAAGCTCTATGTTCCGATGTGCGGATCATGAGAGTCAAGTTGGAAAGAAACCCATGATGCTAAGTGGGCAGATATCCATGGAAGAGCGAATCATGGTATCATTGCCCGTGTCCTATTATCGGGCTGTGGTCAGCGGAGGACGTGACAGCAGACGTGAAGTCTGCTTCGTATGCCACTTGACAAGATCAGAAGAAAAATATGGCGGTTTGTTGCAAATTTCCCATACCAAAAAGCCATGGCAAAGCTGCCTGTGGATTTCCCATTTCGGATTCCCTAAGGCCCATGAGTGTAAATCCATCTTTGTCACGGTTGGATCTGGCCAAAGTATCTTGGCCTCATAGCGTAAAGACGAGCTACATGTCCGTAGAAGAGGCGCCTAACTGCTTTTTCGGGCCATGGTGAAACATTTTGGCTTGCCTAAGGACATAGTCAGCGACCGGGATACCAGATTCACAGGACGCTTTTGGGTGGAACTCTTCAAGCTCTTAGGTTCGGAGTTGAAGTTTTCCACAACAAACCATCCTCAAACAGAATGGGCGTAATTCGAAAGGATTAATAATCGTTGAAGAATACTTGAGTTGGCTAGTGGTTACAGTCAAAGAACCCCATTAGATGTGGCAAAGCAAATGGGTTAGGGGAGACAATTTCAAGAACACAATGTGATTAGCCATTTCCCGACAAGAGATGTTCATGAGGCACCTGGAAAGCCTCGAGAAGGCGCTAGACGTATCGAAGAAGTAAGGGCCGGTCAACATAGATTCGCCATCGAATTTCAGACGGGGATAAGGTGTCATAAAACTAACTCCCCGTAATTTGAAAAGTGAGCAAAGAAGACTTTACAGAGAGGGTCGATCCTGCCAGGGCCTTTCGAGGTGATCAAGAAAGTCGAGAAGTCGCCATACGCCAAGTCACCGAAGACTAAGTTGCATCCTACATTCCATGTCGCTTTTGAAGCCTTATGTTGAAGATGCGTAACTGTGAAGGGTAAGTAAACGTGCTCTTCTCGTTATGAAGCAACTTTGATAAAGGTGAGAAGATTTCAATCGGCTGCAACTACTGGGGCAAGTAGAAAGAATCGACGGACCGATTACCTTGTTTAGTGGAAAGGCAGTTTGGAATCAGAGGCTACATAGGAGCGGGATGTAACATTGTGGCAGTTTGAAGGGGCAATGCAAGACTATCTAAAGGCTAAAACGACGGGCCTACATCACGGAGGGGGAGGGTTTGTTACCCCCGGATGCCTAAGCTTGTTGGCCTGGATGCAAGGGCCCCATAGGTATGCCTTTAGACCCGTGAGGGCACCTAATAAAACAAGGCAAACCATGGTGGTGCATGTAAGATACTGCGGACCACAGGAGGTGCATGGTAGCATATGGTGGACGTGGTACTTATGGAAAATGAAGTGAGTTTGAATTGGAAAATGAGAGCGATTTCAAATTCAAACATCACTCAAGTTGGAGCCATTTGAACATGGGAGGCAGATCTGACCAAATGCTGGAGGAATTCTGGCACCTATCAAAGAGTCACTAAAGGTTGGCAATAGACACCAAAGTCTATAAAAGGATGTAGTCTCTAACTTGACTGGGGTTAGAGAGAATGTGCCAAATTTCCGTATTTCAGAATATCTTATAAGTTGAGAAGTGCACTACACTCTGATGCTTTATCGTAATACAAGTTGGGACTCATTTGAGAGACACTCAGAGGAAAGGCTACTAAAAGATAGCACCGCACATCCGTAAGGTGAAAACATCGCGATAAATAAGGGGTGTGACACCTAGGCATGTCATGGCACTAGGCTGAGGCACCGTGCCTAGGCATGCACTAGGCCGAGGTATGATGCCTAGGCATGTGTTAGTACTAGGCCGAGGCACCATGTCCAGCACACCAGGCCTTATTTTAGGCATGCACCAAAGCCAAGGCATCGTGGTTCAGGCAAGTCATGGTATTAGGCCGAGGCACCGTCTCTAGGCATGTACTAGGCCGAGTCACCGTGTCTAGGCACGCTGCCAGGCGGCTTCACCTTGTTCAGGCACCTTGTCTCTGGGATGTAATGGCATTGCCGAGGCACTATGTCTAGGTCGCACTCAGGCCTAGTCACCGTGTCCAAAGTACCAGCCAAGGCACTTTCTAGCATGTCATGCACTAGCCGAGGCACCGTGGTTCAGGGGCAAGCACTAGGTCAAGCACCATGTTTAGGCAAGCATTGTGTCAAGAACCTTATCTAGGTATGTCATGGCACTAGCCGAGGTTAAGACCGCTCTAGGCATGGCATTGGGTCGAGATAATCGTTCCTAGGCATGTAATTTTGGCCGAGGCATCCCGTTCCAGGCATGCTAAGGCATTAGGTCGAGGCACCGTGTCCGAAAAGCACTAGACCGAGGCACCATGGCACTAGGCCGAGGCACCGTTTCTATGCATGCACTAGGCCGAGTCACCGTGTCTAGGCATGCACTAGGCCAAGGACCCTTGTCTAGGCATGTCATTGCACTAGACCGAGGCACCGTGGCTAGACATGGCACTAGGTCGAGGACCCATGTCTAGGAAAGCACTAGGCTAAAGCACCATGTCTAGGCAAGCACTAGGTCGAGGCACCTTATCTAGGTATGTCACGCATCGTCGAGGCACCGCCTAAGCTCGCATCGGGCTGCGCACACCGCCAGCGCTCACTAGCAACAGCCAGGCATCGCAGTTCAGGAGCACTGTGACCGGCGCACCTTGTCTAGGCATGTCATGGCACTCAGCCAATGCACCGCGCCTAAGCATGGTACCAGCCGGCGGGCACCTTCGTTTGTGCATGCACTCAGCCAGTCACCGCGTCCAGCATGCGTTAGCAAAAGGCACCTCGTCTAGGCATGTCATAAGACAAGGCCAGGCACCGTGTTTGCAGGGGCACCAGTCGAGTCACGTTATCTCGCATGCACTGCACTCGCGCACCTTGTCTAGCATGTCATGGTACTGTGCCGAGGCATCCCGCTCTCGCATGTCACATGGCAAGAAGCCGACGCACCTGTTTGGGGCATGCACTAGCCAAGGAACCTCGCTCTGTGCATGCTCGATACTCAGCCGAGGCAATCGTGTCTAGCATGCACTAGGCCGAGTCACTGTGTCCAGGCATGGACTAGGCCGAGGCACGCTGGGCTTGTGCATGTGCTCGGTATTTCCAGCTTCGAGGCACCGTGGTCTCAGGCATGCACTCAGCCGAAATGTGCTCATTCCAGCATTTTCTCGCCACCAGCCAAGGCATCGTGTCTAGGCATGTCATGGTACTAGTCGGTGAACAAAGGTTCAGCATGCACCGGGCCGAGTCACCGTCTAGGCATGCACAGCGAAGGCACCTTGTCTGTATTAAATGGCCCAAGGTCAGTGCAAACGTGCCTGTGCATGCACTAGGTCGAGTCACTTTTATCTAGGAATGCACTAGGTCGGCGCATTTTATCTAGGCATGTCATGGAATTCAGTCGCAGGAATCGTTCAGGCATCTCACTAGGCCGATTCACCATGTCCAAGCATGCATTAGGTCGAGGCATCCACCTAGGCATGTGTTGGCATCAGCCGAGGCACGTGTTCAGGCATGCACTGTGCCCAGTCACCGTGTCCACGACTGTGCCATAGCACTCTGGCCTAGGCTTCATTGCGGAACCAGGACAGGCACCTGCCTCTGTGCAAAGACTAAGTCAAGCACCATGTCTAGGCAAGCACTCAGCCAAGAACCTTATCTAAAGTCACACTAGGCCGAGGCACCGTTTCTAGGCATGGCATTAGGTTGAGGCACCGTTCCTAGGCATGTACTAGGCCGAGGCATCCTGTCTAGGCATTTCAAGGCATTCGGCTGAGGCATCGTGTCTGGGAAAGCACTAGACCGAGGCACCTTGTCTAGGCATGCCATGGCACTAGGCCGAGGCACCATGTCTAGACATGGTACTAAGCCGAGGCACCGTGTCTAGACATGGTACTAGGCCGAGGCACCGTTTCGAGGCATGCACTAGGCCGAGTCACCGTGTCTAGGGATGCACTAGGTCAAGGCACCTTCGTCTAGGTATGTCAGTGCACTAGACCGAGGCACCGGCTGTGCACGCTAGGTCGAGGCATTCGCGTCTAGCAAGCACTGTGCCAAAGCACCGCGGTTCAGGCAAGCACTAGTCGAGGCACCTTATCTAGGTACGCCATGGCACTAGGTCGAGGCACCGTGTTCAAGATAGTACTGTGCCAAGGCACATTGCCTAGGTAGTCTCACTTCAAGACACCAGCCGAGGCACCGTGGTGTAGGAAAGATTGAAGACCGAGGCACCTTGTCTAGGCATGTCATGGCACTAACCCAAGGCAATCGTGTCTAAGCATGGTACTCAGCCGACGACCGTTCAGGGGTACGCACTAGTCAAGCACCATGTTTAGGCAAGCACAGCCAAAGAGCCTTATCTAGGTATGTCATGGCACTAAAGCCAGGCACCGCTTCAGGCATGGCATCGCCTGGAGGTAACCGTCTGGGCATGGTTTCAGGCCGAAAAGCATCCCTGGGCCCAGGCATTTCCCAAGGCATTGCAGCCGAGGCATCGTGTCCGGGAGCACTGCACCGTGCACTTTGTTCAGGCATGTCATGGTACTAGGCCGAGGCACCGTGTCTAGACATGGTACTAGGCCGAGGCACCGTGTCTAGACATGGTACTAGGCCGAGGCACCGTTTCGAGGCATGCACTAGGCCGAGTCACCGTGTCTAGGGATGCACTAGGCCAAGGCACCTTCGTCTAGGTATGTCATTGCACTAGACCGAGGCACCGTGGCTAGGCATGGCACTAGGTCGAGGCATTATGTCTAGGCAAGCACTAGGATAAAGCACCGTGTCTAGGCAAGCACTAGGCCGAGGCACCTTATCTAGGTATGTCATGGCACTAGGCCGAGGCACCGTGTCTAAGAATGGCACTAAGCCAAGGCACATTGCTTAGGTAGTTCAAGGCACCAAAGCCGGCGGCACTGTCTAGGAAAGCACAAGACCGAAGGCACCTCATTTAGGCATGTCATGGCACTAACCTGGGCGCACCGCAGTTCGGGTTACGGGTACTAGGCCGAGACACCGCGGTTCAGGCATGCACTGAAATGAAGTAACCTTTATCTTTTCATGCACTAGCCAAGGCACCTGCCTAGGCATGTCACAGACAGTCGAAAGCCACCGTGTCTAGGAAAGAATCCAGCGAAACAATCGTGTCTAGTCAGCGCACTCGCCTAGGCATTTTGCCTAGGTAATGCAGCTAAGATTCAAAGCCGAGGCATCGGTTCAGGCATGCACTAGCCGAGTCACCTCTCGTAGGCATGCACCAGCCCAGCGCCCTTGCCTAGGCAGCTGTCATGGCACTAAGCCGAGGCACCGTGTCTCAGCGCTACCGCGTATTAATTATGTCAAGGGAAGCACTGTGAATCAAGAACCTTATCTAGGTAGCGTCATGGCACTAGTCGGAGGCACCATTTCTGTGCACGTAATCGGGTTGAGGCACCGCTCCTAGGCATGCACTAGGCCGGCGCATCTTATGTGCGCATGTCACGGCACTAGCCGAGGAACCGAAATGAGGAAAGCACTAGACCGAGGCACCTTATCTCGCATGTCATGGCACCAGCCGTGGCACCTTGTGTAGGCATGGTGCCAGTCGAGGCACCGCAGGTTCAGGCATGCACTAGACGAGTCATCGCGGTTCAGAAACGCACTAGCGGCGCACCTCGTCAGGAATGTCAATGCACTGTGACAGAGGCACCGCGGGCTAGGCATGACAATAGGCCGAGGCACCATCTCTAGGCAAGCACTAGGCTAAAGCAATCGCGGTCTAGCAAGCACTAGGCCGAGGCACCATATCTAGGTATGTCATGGCACTAGGCCGAGGCACGGTGTCTAAGCATGGCACTAGGCCAAGGCACATTGCCTAGGCAGAGGAACCGTGTTTACGAAAGCACTAGACCGAGGCACCTTGTCTGGGCATGTCATGGCACTAGGCCGAGGCACCGCGGTCTCGCTTACCAAGTCGAGCACCGTATTTAGGCACGCATTAGGCCGAAAGTCACCGGGATTCAGTACGCGTTAGGCGAAGGCGCGTTGTCTAGGCATGTAATGGCCCAAGGTCGGAGGCACCGCGGTCCGTGCAATGATAAGGTCGGTACCTTATCTAGGCATACACTAAAGCAAGGCATCTTATCTAGCATGTCATGGAACTAGCCCGATTCACCGCGTTCAGTACGCACTAGGGCCGAGTCACCGTGTCTAGGCATGCATTAGTCGAGGCATCTCGCCTAGGCATGTGCTCCAAGACTAAGACGAGGCACACCATGTCCGTGCATGCACTCAGCCGAGTCACCGTGTTCAGCACGACCAGTCAAGGAACGTTGTCTAGGCATGTCTTGGCATTTGACCGAGGCACCGTTTCTAGGCAAGCACTAGGCCGAAGCACCATGTCTAGGCAAGCACTAGGCCGAAGAACCTTATCTAGGTTTGTCATGGCACTAAGCCGAGGCACCGTTTCTATACGTGGCACCGGGCTGATGCACCGTTCCTAGGCATCCACTAGGCCGAGGCATCTTGTCTAGGCTTGTCATGGCACTAGGTCGAGGCACCGTGTCTAGGAAAGCACTGTGAATCGGAGGCACATCAGATAGGCATGCCATCGCGACCAGCCAAGGCACCGTGTTTAGGCTCAAGTACTCAGTCGAGGCTTCGCGGTCTCTCGCATGCACTAGGCCGAGTCACCGTGATCTGTGCATGCACTCAGGCGAAGGCACCTTGTCTAATGCGATATCATTGCACTCAGACTCAGCAACCGTACAGTACGCACCAGGCCGAGGCACTGTGTCTTTCCAACGACTAGGCCGGCACCGCGTTTAGCGGCTGCACTAGCCGGAGAACCCCGCTTGTGCATGTCACGGAACTAGGCCGAGGCAATCGTGGTTCAGTAATGCACCAGCCGAGTCAATTGCCTGTGCATGCACTGTGCCGAGGCACTGTGTCTCACATGCACCAGCCGAGTCACCTTATCTAGGCATGCTCTAAATCAAGGCACTGTGTCTAGGCATGTCATGGTACTAAAGCTCGAGGCACCTGTCTGTGTGTGGATGCACCAGCCTAGTCACCGTGTCTAGGTGCAGCGGCACCTCGGTCTAGGCATGTAGGTGTGGCACAAGGCCGATGCTAATCGTGTCTAGGCATGCACAAAGCCGAGTCACCTTTATCTAGGCATACACTCAGCCGAGAATCTTGTCTAGGCATGTCATGGAACTAGGGCCGAGGCATCAGGCCAGCATGCACTGTGTCGAGTCACCGTGTCTAGGCATGCATTAGGGTAAGGCATCTTGCCTAGGCATGTGTCGCATTGGGTCGAGGCACCGTGCTCAGCATGCATTCAGGGCCGTGTCACTTTGGGTCTGTGCATACACTGTTAAGGCACCTTGTCTAGGCATGTCATGGCACTAAGCTGAGGCACCGTATCTAGGTAAGCACTAGGCCGAAGCATTATGTATTGGCAAGCACTAGGCCGAAGAACATTATCTAGGTATGTCATGGCACTAGGCCGAGGCACCGTTTTTAAGCATGGCACTGGCCGAGGCACCTTGTGCAGCGTACCAGGCCAAAGATCTCGCCTTGCCAGCGCACGCGGGCATTGCAGTCGAGGCACCGAGTCTAGGAAAGCACTAGACCGAGGCACCTTGTCTAGGCATGTCATGGCACTAGGTCGGCGCAATCGCGGTTCAGCATGGTACTGTGCCAAGGCACCGCTTCAGTACGACCAGCCGAGCGTCGGGCGGTTCAAATTATGCACTGTAGCGAAGGCACCTCGTCTAGGCATGTCATTTCACCAGACCGAGGCAATCGCGCTCAGCATGGCACTGTCGGCGCACCCGCGTTCAGGCAAGTACTGTGACCAAGCACCGGTTCAGGCAAGCACCAGTCGGCGCAATCGTGTCTAAGCACGGCAATCGAGCCAAGGCACATCGCGCATGTCATGGCACTAGGCCAAGGCACCGTGTCTAAGCATGGTACTAGTCGGTGCACCGCAGGTCGGCGCGCTTAATTCAGCCGAGTCATCGTAGTCTAGTAATGCTGCTAGAGAAGGCACCTTGTCTAGTCATGTCTTGGCACAAGACCGAGGCACCGTGTCTAGACATGCACTAGGCCGAGTCACCTTATCTTGGCATGCACTAGGACAGGGCTCCTTGTCTAGACATGTCATGGTACTAGGCCGAGGCACCGTGTCTAAGCATGCACTAGGCCGAGTCATCACGGTTCAGGCATTTTACCAGTCGAGGCATCTCAGCCAGTGTTGGCATTTCAGTCGAGGCACTGCCTAGGCATGCACTAGGCCAAGTCACCTTATCTAGGCATGCACTGGGCCAAGGCACCTGGTCTAGGCATGTCATGGAACTTGGTTGAGGCACCGTGGTTCAGGTATGCACTAGGGTCGAGTCACCGCGGTTCTAGCATGTATTGTAGTCGGTGCATCTTCGCCTGTGCATGCGGTCGCATTTCCAGTCGGAGCACCGCGGTTCAGCATGCAGCAAAGGCACCTTTGTTCAGTCATGTCATGGCACAAGGCCAAGGCACCGCGGCTCCAGTAATGCACTAGGCCGAGTCACCTTTATCTCGCATGCACTAGCCGTGGCACCTCGTTTGGGCATGTCATGGTACTAAAGCCGAGGCACCATCTAGGCATGCACTCAGCCTAGTCACCGCGGTTCAGCGCAAGTACTCAGTCGAGGCATCTTGCCTAGGCATGTGTTGGTACCAGCCGCAGGCACCGTCTAGCATGCACTACCGAGTCACCTTATCTAGGCATGACCGGGCTAAGGCAATTGCCTGTGCATGTCATGGCACTCGTCGAGGCACCGTGTCTAGGCATGCGCCAGCTAAGGCACCGTTCAGTATTGCATTAGGCAGATGCACTACTTAGGCATGTGTCGGGTATCGGGGTCGAGGCATCGCAGGTTCAGGCATGCACTAGGCTCCGCCACCGTGTCTAGGCATGCACTAAGCCATGGCCTGCCTAGGCATGTCATGGCACTGGGATCGCGGCACCGCGGTCTAGACAAGCACTTGTGCGTAGCTAAATTCATGTGTAGAAAAGCACCAGGCCAAGAACTTACTAAGGTGTGTCAAGGCACAGTCGGTAAGACTGCTTTCTAGGCTTGGCACTAGGCTAAGGCACCGTTCCTAGGCATGCAATAGGCCGTGGCATCTTTTCTAGGCATGTCATGGCAATAGGCCGAGGCACCGTGTTTATGAAAGCACTAGACCGAGGCACCTTTTCTAGGCATGTCATGGCACTAGGCCGAGGTACCGTGTCTAGGCATGGTACTGGCCGAGGCACCGTGTCTAGGCATGCACTAGGCCGAGTCATCGTGTCTAGGCATGAACTAGGCGCACCTTGTCCTAGGCATGTCATTGCACAAGACCGAGGCACCGTGGTTAGGCATGGCACTAGGCCGAGGCACCATGTCTAGGTAAGCACTAGGCTAAAGCACCGTGTCTAGGCAAGCACTATGACGAGGCACCTTATCTAGGTATGTCACGGCACTAGGCCGAGGCACCGTGTCTAAGCATGGCATTGGGCCCAGGCATATTGCCTTGGCAGTTCACAGCCCTAGGCCGAGGCACCGTGTCTAGGAAAGCACTAGACCGAGGCACCTTGTCTAGGCATGTCATGCACTCGCCGCAAGTAATCGCGGTCTAGGCATGGTACTACGAGGCACCGTGTTCAGCATGCACCAGCCGAGTCACCATGTGCATGCACAGCGAAGGCACCTCGCTCTAGCATGCTATGGCAAGGTCGGTGGCACCGTGTCTAGGCATGCACTAGGCCGAGTCACCTTATCTAGGCATGCACTAGGCCAAGGCACCTTGTCTAGGCATGTCATGGTACTAGGCCGAGGCACCGTGTCTAGGCATGCACTAGGCCTAGCTTCATCGTAAGGTCTGCACGACTCAGCCGTCATCTCGCCTAGGCATGTGTTCTCAGACAGCTAAGGTACCGTGTCCGCACGCACCAGCCGAGTCACCTTATCTAGGCATGCACCAGGCCAAGGCCCTGTTCGAACGTCATGACACTAGGCCGCGGGCACCGCAGGTCTCGTACGCATCAGCCAGTTATAAGGTTCAGCGCCGCATGTGGCCGGTGGATCTGTCGAGGCATGTGTCTAAGATTTGGCCTGCGCACCGCTTGGGCTCAGTACGCACCAGCCGAGTCGCCGTGTCTAGGCATGTACTAGGCAAAGGCACCTTGTCAAGGCATGTCAAAGAAATAGGCCGAGGACCCGTGTTCAAAGTAAAGCACTGTCGGCTACACCAATGCCTAGGTAATATTTAAATAAGAACCTTATCTGTGGTATGTCATGGCACTCAAAGCCGAGGCAACGCTTCTCGGGCATGGCACTCAATGGTATTACACCGTCTTGTGCATGTACTAGGCCGAGGCATCTTGTCTAGGCATGTCATGGCACTAGGCCGAGGCACCGTGTCTAGGAAAGCACTAGACCGAGGCACCGTGTCTAAGAAAGCACTAAACCGAGGCACCTTGTCTAGGCATGTTGTGGCACTAGACCGAGGCACCGGGTCTAGGCATGGTACTAGGCCGAGGCACCGTGTCTAGGCATGCACTAGGACGAGTCACCGTGTCTAGGGATGCACTAGGCGAAGGCACCTTGTCTAGGCATGTCATTGCACTAGACCGAGGCACCATGGCTAGGCATGCACCAGTCAAACCATGTCTAGCACGCACTCAGCTAAAGCAATCGCGGTTCAGGCAAGCACTTCACCGGTGCACCTTACTTAGGTATGTCACATCTGGGTCGGCGCAACTGGTTCGCTATGGCACCATGCCAAGGCACATCACGTACCACTCGCACTAAGTCGGCGTGCACCGTGTTCAGGTTCACCGTAATCGGCGCACCCCGTCTAGGCATATCATGGCACTATGCCGGCGCACCGCGGTTCAGGCATGGTACTGCCAAGCACTCTCTAGGCATGCCATGGCACTCCGCCGAGGCACCGTGGTTTTAAGCCTCTCGCTGCGAAGATGAGGCCGAGGTGTTCATGCAATGGAATTTTCGACAGGAAACTACACCATTCCTTGAACGGCCTGCCACGTGATTCAGGCAACATGTATATGAATGGATCGGACGCGACGACCGAAAATTCATGGCATAGCTTCTGGGTTATTTAGTATGTAATTCGCTGCCTTAATGTCATGAATCGCCAAGGCACTTCGCCACCCAATCGATTTATTTTAGATTTTTTTTTTCCACGCCGCCATCTACTCGGCATGTGTTAAACGGCCGGGGGTACTAATTCCTGGGAACGTTCAAGAACCTCTTGTCAGAGACACAAAAAAGCATGGTAAAGGAAATTGTGAGTGAACCTGGGATCAAGTAGAAGGGACGACCTGAGCCACATAGGGTCAATCTCAGCCGGATGGTGGCGCAAGGTACACTCCGCGCCATAATACCCCGTCATGTATTTAAGTCATCAAAGGATCTCACCCGTCGCCTAGCATTAAATAATACTAACACTCCGCCCACGCTTTGTCCACCGCGAGGATTCTGACCAAGGACATGTGCTCTGGGGAGCCAAGGGCCCCTACCGAGGGTCGCACCCGCGACGGCGCACACATCTTTTCTAAATTCCGGATTCGACTTGGGAGGTGTTCGCTTATAATCCAAATAAGACTCCAGAGCTTCACGCCACTAGCTTTTTTAACCGCCGACTTAATCAATCAGGCGACCAACGGCTCCTCTCGTAATTAGTTGAATTACTATTGAGACACTGGTCACGTAGGGTAAAACTAACCTGCCTCACCACCCAGCCTAAAACCCAACACCACGCTCCCTATCGGGTGGGTGAACAATCCAACACTCGTGAATAATCTACTACAATGATAGGAAGAGCCACATCGAAGGATCGTGCTAACGCTGTTATGAATGCTTGGTCGCCACAAGCCATTATCCTCGCGGGTAACTTTTCTCGACACCTCTAGCTTCAAATTCAAGGTCTAAAGGATCGACAGCCACGTTTTCTAGCTTCAGACTGTATTGGAAATCAAACGAGCTTTTTTTATCCTTTTGTTCCATTACGAGATTGCTCGCTGAGCTCATCTTAGGACACTTGCGTTATCTTTTAATAGATGTGCCGCCCCAGCCAAACTCCCCACCTGACAATGTCTTCCACCCCGAACGACGCAAAAGCGCGCCTTGGGTAAAAAATGAGGGGATGTTCCCCGCCTCCGATTCACGGAATAAGTAAAATAACGTTAAAAGTAGTGGTATTTCACTTTCGCCGTTTTCAGCTCCTACTTATCATACACCTCTCAAGTCATTTCACAAAGTCGGACTAGAGTCAAGCTCAACAGGTTCTTTCCCCGCTGATTCGCCAAGCCCGTCTCTCGGGCTATGGTTTCCCGCTGGATAATAAACAGGACAAAGGGGAATCTCGTTAATCCATTCACAGACGCCACCAATTTAGATGATTTGCGCATTCGCTACCTTAAGAGAGTCATAGTTACCCCTTTGTTTACCCGCGCTATTGAATTTCTTCACTTTGACAATGAGAGCACCGGGCAAAATCACATCATGCGGAGCATTCGCAGTGACCATCGCAATGCTTGCTTTAATTAAATGATTCCCTTTTCTCGTACTCACCCCGAGTCAATCGTTCGACGCTGGGAGTCGCTCCCAGCCGTCCCCCAACTCCAGCTACGACCGCCTCTCTCCACTGGGAGCAGCCATAAATCCATCGACAATGACGGCCTGGATCGACCTCGCGTCTGCCCCCCCGAGCTAACTTTTCCCGAGGTTACTGGGATCCATTTCACGACTTCCCTGCTTACATCATCGCATCGACCAAAGGTTGTTCACCTCGAGATCCTCAG
This sequence comes from Tetrastigma voinierianum, assembly GCA_016808115.1. Classification (NCBI taxonomy): domain Eukaryota; kingdom Viridiplantae; phylum Streptophyta; class Magnoliopsida; order Vitales; family Vitaceae; genus Tetrastigma; species Tetrastigma voinierianum. The sequence continues at coordinate 9,872 of JAEQBH010007559.1, read as the reverse complement.
CGGTTATGAGTACGACGGGCGTGGGAGGCACTGCCCTCCCCGATTCATGGCCGCCGAGGGCGCGACAGGATAATTACACGACGCGGCGGAGCTCTTCCAATCACCTGACCCTACTCTCCGACCGAAAGCCGCTTCCAGGTGGGCGGGCCGTTAAACGTAAAAGCATAACTCTTCTCCCGAGGCCCTCGACGACGCCTCCTGACCCTATGTCATTGCCACCCGCCACGTCCCAGCTGAAATGTTAACCCGATTCCCTCGATGTCACAAGGCATGCACTAAGATCGGACGGCTTCCTAGTCTCTTCTTAAGATCGACTAACCCATGCAAGTGCTATTCACATGGAACCTTTCCCTCTTCTACTTCTTCAAAGCTCCCAGCGAGCATTTGAATATTTGCCACACTAACAAGATCCGCACCGACGGCCGCTTCCGCCGGCTCGCGCCCTGTGCTTTATCGCGACCGCGCCCTCCTACTCATGGCCCGCGCTTGCCTCAACTACGGCATAGTCGCGTGCTTCAAATAGCCATCCATTTTGGGGCTAGTCGATCCCAGATGTGAGTTGTTAACACTCTTAGCTGATTTCGACTTCCATGACCATCGTCCTACTGTCTTAATCGACCAACACCCTTTTATCGGGTTCTAGGTTAGCACGCACAAGTAATCAGAATCCGACTTTCGGGTTCATCCCGTGACGTCGCTCGCTTACCAAAAATGGCCCACTTGAGCTCTCAATTCCACAGGCCCACCAATGACAGCTTTCATGTCGTCCTACTAATTTAAAGTTCGAGAATAAAGTCGAGGGCGCGCGCCCTGATGCCTCAATCATCGGGCTTTACTCCGACATCCCGCCTACTGGCTCCAAATATCCCGCGAGGAAACTTCAAGGGAACCACTACCGATGGTTCGATTAGTCTTTCGCCTCTATACCTAAGTCGACGAACGACAGACGTCAAGATCACGGGCGAGCCTCCACCGTAGTTTCCTCCGGCTTCGCCCGCCTTTCGTGCATAGTTCACCATCTTTAGTCCCGATTGTGCATCCTCTCACTCGAACCCTTCTCGAAGATCAAGCTGATCGACGGCACCACACTAAGGGATCTACCGAATAACTTCCTTACGCCTACGTTTACTAGCTCGTTGACTCACACACATGTCGTAATTCTCGTCCGTGTTTCAAGACAGATCGAATGGGAGTTTGGTCGGCCGATGCCATTAGCAAAGACAGTTCCGTAAAGCACGCCAAAAGGCGTGATGTCGCATTCCATGATAGAGACAACGACGTCTCCACAGGTACAACTACATAACCCGCGCTTGGGTTGCCACCCCAAAACCTCATCGGTTCTCGCCCCGAGTCAATCGACGGACCGGTAAATCGTCGTTCCACATCCGACCGAGGCACATCGCCGACCCCCATCCGCTTCCCTCCCGACAATTTCAAGCACTCTTTGACTCTCTTTTCAAAGTCCTTTTCATCCTTCCCTCATGGTACTTGTTTGCCTCGGCCTAGTGCATGCCTAGACACTCCGAGACTCAAATCTAGTGGATGCCTATACACTGGCGGCTCGCCGTACCAGTGCCATCACATGCCCAGTTAAGGTTCCCAAGATACCGCATGCCTAACCCCAGCTTCTACCACCGTCGACATACCAAGGCAAAGTGCCTAGTTAAGTGCACGCCAAGGCACTAGCGGCCCCCACAGAGTGTCGTGAACCCAGGCAATGTGCCTCGTCCAGTTGCCATGCTTAGACATCTTGCCTCTACCTAGTGCCATGACATGCCCAGATACAGCTCCTGGGCCTAGTGCTCGCTGCACACCTGTTTAGCCTAGTTTTCGCCTATACATGGTGCCTTAGCCTAGTGCCATGCCAAGCCACGGTGCCTCGATCTAGTGCAATGAAATGCCGAGACAATGTGCTCGCCATAAGCCTAAACACCTGATCCCACTTTAGTGATGCCCAGACTAAGCACTTCTACCAAGACCATTCCTGTGGGACACTGCTCCCCACTCACATGATTACGCCCCCTAGCTCCAGTGCTCTCCTGCACACGTTGCCCCGACCTCAAGGCCCCGACATGCCCGACAACATGCCCCTACCTAGCACATGCCAAAGAACTGCCCCACCCCAAAGGCCATTCCTAGAAACCTGCCCCCACTTAGTGCCACGACACATACCTGTGATATGTCTTTCGCTCCAAATACGTCCGGACACTAAGGCTTTTCCGCCTGTCGCTTCAGACACTCCGCGGCCTTTTCCCACCTAGTGCCACGACATGCCTGCATTGAAGGTGTCTCGCCCACATGCCTTAGACACGCGGGATCCTGGGCCTAGTGCATGCCCAGACACAAAGACTTCCAAGATAACACCAACACATGCCCAGGCAAGATGTCCCCACCGCCCAGTGCACGCCCAGACACCTGCCCCACTAGTACCACACTCCGACACGGTGCCCCACTCAAGGCCATGACACGCCCAGACAAGGTGCCCCTGGGCCTAGTGCCTTCCCAGACCTGCCCTGCCTCAAGGCCATGATTATGCCAAGACAAGACGCCCCTACTAGTGCATGCTTAGGCACCTGCCTCACCGAAAGTACATGCCTAGAACTGCGTCCCTGGGCCGAGTGCCATGACATACCTAGATAAGGTCTCTTCTGGGCCTAGTTTCGCTGCATGGTGCTTCAAGTGTCGCTAGACACCTGCCTCGCCTAGTGCCATGACATGCCCAGAGAAGGTGTCTCGCCTAGTGCATGCCCAGACACTAAGTGACTCAAATTCCCAGTGCATGCCTACACACCTGACCTCAAATTCCTAGTGCATGCCTACACACCGTGGCTCGGCCTAGTGCCAACACATGCCTAGGCAAGATGCCTCGGCCTACTGCATGCCAAGACACGGTGACTCAGTCTAATGCATGCCGAGACACCGTGCCTCAACCTAATGCCATGACATGCCTAAGCAAGGTTCCCGCCAGCGCATTCCTAAACACCTGCCCTACCATCGCCATGACACATGCCAAGGCAATGTACCTCGGCCTAGTGCATGCCTAGGCACGATGCCTGGTCAGTGCCGTGGAAATGCCTAGGCAAAGCTCTCGCCTTACCGCCATGCTTAGACACTCTGCGGCTCTCGCCAGTGCCAGCGACATACCTAGATAAGGTGCCACTTGCCCAGCGGTTTGCCTCCACACGATGCTTCAAATTTGCTTGTTCGATGGTGCCCGCCTAGTGCCATGCCCGCCACTCGGCCCTGGGCCTCCAGTGCAATGACATGATCTGACAAGGTGCCTCGCCGCTGCAAGCCCAGACACGATGACTCGCCTAGCTAGCATGCCTAGAAAAAGGTGTCCCCGCCAAGACTACGCCTCGACTCCTGCTTCGAAGATAGTGATTGCCCAGACATAGTGCCCCACTAAGACCACACACATGCCCAGCAAGATGCTTTAGCTTCCCACTCATGCCTGGGGGACTAAAGTGACTCGCCTAGTGCATGCCTAGACACAGAGGCTCAGCCTAGTGCCATGACAAGCCTAAAGCAAGGTTCTCGTGCACTTAGTGCATGCCTAAACACCTGCCTTCGCCCACCGCGCACACTGTAGCCACGCAAGGTGCCTGGGCCAAGTGCATGCCTAGGCATCTGGCGTCCCTACCAAGGTCGCGACCGCCTCGGGGCAAGGTGCCTCGCCTGCCGGCCATGCTTAGACATGGTGCCCACCCGAAGGCCATGACATACCTAAATAAGGTACCTCGACCTAGTGCTTGCCTAGACACCTGCTCACCCTTAGTGCATTCCTACACATGGTGCCCCTACCAGTGCCATGCCTCAGCCACGCTGGGCCCCGCCCAGCGCAATAACATGCATGTAATAAGGTGCCTCGCTTAGCGCACGCCAGACACCTGACTCTACCTAGTGCATGAATAGATACTGTCTCTGCTTCAGCACCAGCCTGCACACATGGCTCTGCCTGCCCCGGGACATGCCTAGACAAGGTGGGATCGGCCTAGTGTTTTCTTAGGACACCTGCTCTACTTAGCGGCATGACATAGAAAGATGCCCCAAACTTAGTGCAAGCCCAGAATGGTGCTACAACAGAGTGTCATGCCAACAAACGCTCCCATTTCAGTCCACACATACCTATATAAGGTTCTTCTGCCTAGTGCTTGCCTAGACATGGTGTTTCACTTCTTTGCTCGCTTCTTAGACACCTGCCTCCACGCCGAGCGCCATGACATGCCCAGACAAGGTGCCTCGCCTAGTGCATGCCCACACATGGTGACTCCCACTATGCATGCCTAGACACGTCATGCCCACCCTAGTGCCATGACATGCCTAGGCAGCAGGTTCCCTCTGCCAGCTAAGCCTGCACACTGGCCCTGACTAGCACCACGCCTCAAACACAAAGGCTCCTCGACTCCATGGCTATGACATTCCTAGATAAGGTGCCCTACCTAGTGCTTCTTTCTTGCAGACATCTAAGTTCTACTAGTGCCATCATGCCTAAACAAGACTTCTACTTAGTGCATGCTTAGCACAATGCCCTCAAACGGCGCCAAGCCTTCCAGAAACCCCAAGGCCCCAAACCCAAGCACCATGACATACATAAATAAGGTCTCTCGACCTGGCTCGCCAGACACGGTGTTTCTACCAGTGCTCTCGCTCTGCACACCTGCCTCCCGCCCCAAGGTTTGCCCTGCACACCTGCCCTGGCCTAGTTTGCCCAGACACCTGCCCCCACCCAAGGCCATGAAATGCCCGGACATGGTGCCCCACCTGCTGGCGCCCAGCCACCTGCCCCTGGGCCTGGGCTGTACCTGACGCTTCCAACAAGGTGTCTCTTTGCCCAGTGCGCACCTGACTCTACTTCAGCTATTAGCCTAGACACTCAAGTGTCCCAAGGCCATGACATGCCCGATTGAAGGTGCCTCACCTCAAAGGCCATGCCCAGAACTGCCCCTACCTAGCGCCACGACACAAGACAAGAAGGTCCTTCGGCCTAGTGCTCGCCTGCATGGTGCTTCAAAGGTGTCATTTAGACACTACTCCTGGCCTACCCATGACATGCTTGCATTAAGGTGCCTCGCCTACGCATGCCCATGGCAGAATCACTCTAGTGCATACCTGCACACACTGGTCTCAAATTTGTGCCATGACATACCCAGACAAGGCGCTCGCCCAGTGCATGCCTAGATATGGGCGACCTACTTCACGACTACGAGATTCGATGCCCCGCCTCGCGGCTACGATTACGCCTGCATAAAGGTGCCTCGCCTGTGCCATGCCCAGACACTCCGCATCGGCCCACCCAACATTACGCCCAGGCAAGATGCTCGTTCTCAACGCATGCCTAGACACGGACTTCACTTCTAGCGCACGATAGGATTACCTGCGCGTTCGTACCCCTCGCGTCACGATTACGCATGGACAAGATGCCCCGCCATCGCATGCCTAGACACGCGGCCCTACCAGCGCCATGACATACCGCACAAGGTGCCCTTTGGCCTAGTCCTTTCCAAGACACCTGCCTTCATTTAAGGCCATGATTACGCCCGACAAGGTGCCTCGTACCCCAAATCATTGCCTGTGAAACTGCCCCTACTTAGTGCCATGACATACATAACAAGGTCCATCAGGCCTAGTGCTCTGCCCAACATGGTGCTTCAGCCAAGGTCGCTCTATACACTCCGCCCTGCCCAGTTCCGATTACGTTTAGACATGGTGCTCGTCTAGTTGCATGCCTGACACGATGATCGGAAGCTCCAAGGCATGCCCAGACACCTATGATTCTACTAGTGCATGCTCATAGACACCTGCCCCACCTTGTGCGATGATATGCCTGGGACAAGATGCCCCTACCTAGTGCATGCCTGCTAGAGCACTAAGTTCTACTTGCGCCATGACACGCATGGACAAGGTGCCCCTAAGATAGTGCTTTCGACACAAAGGCTCTGCTTAAAGGCCATGACATGCCCGGACAAGGTGCCCCATCCCGCCATGCATAGAAATCCAAGTGGTCTCGACCTAGTTCCATGACATCCATGATACTCAGGCTCTTCACCTAGTGTCAGCTTCATAGACATGGTGCTCTGTGCCAGTGTCAGCCTAGACACGCTTCCCCTACTTACCCACACATGCTTAGACATTGGTTTCCAGCCTGACGCATGCCTAAACAGTGACTCTGGCCTAGTGCATGCCTGCACACCTGCTCCTACCCACGCTAACACATGTCTAAGCAAGATGCCTCGACCTAATGCATGCCTAGACACAAGGGATTCTGGCCAAGGTACGCCTGCATACTGGCATCGCCCAAGTGCCAAGACATTCCTAGACAAGGTGCCTTTGCCAAGTGCATGCCTAGATAAGGTGACTTGGCCAAGTGCATGCCTAGACACGGTGCCTCGCCTAGTACCAACACATGCCTAGGCAAGATACCTCGGCCTAATGCATGCCTGTGACACCTGACTCCCACCCAATGCCTGTGGACGAGGCAAACGCCTGCACACCCGCGATTCTGGCCCCGCGCACGCCCGCATTACCACCTTCAAATTAGTGCCACATTACGCCCAGGCGTCCCCACCCTAGTGCATGCCCAAACACTGCCTGATGTGATCATTTCCATGATTAGCCAATGCAGGTGCCCTGGCCAGTGCACGCCAGTACGCTGCCCCAAGATTGTCGCTGACTCCGCCCGCAGGCGTGCCCCGCCCAAGGCCATACTCTATACACCCAAGTGCCTACTCAGCAGCCAAGGACATTACAACCAAATAAGGTGCCCCCACTCAAGGCTTCCCATATGGTGCACAATTTCCAGTGCTCCTAGGCATGATGACTCTACTTCAGCGCCACGCCCCAGCCACTCGTGCCTCCCAAGATAATAAGAACAACATGCATAGACAAGGTGCCTCTCGCCTAGCGTGACGCCTGCACGCGGCCGACCGCCCACTGCATGAACAGACACCCAAGGCCCCGCCTAGCACCCATGCCTGATATTAGTGCCCTGGCCTAGTGCCCCGACATTATGCCAAAACACAGTTGTCCCCTGGGCCTAAAGGCTTCTTAGACACCTGCTCGACCTAGTGGCACACATGCCTAGACAAGATGCCTCGGCCTAGTGCAAGCCTAGAAATGGTGCCACAGCCTAGTGTCATGCCTACAAACTGCCCTAAATAGTCTCTATGATTAATATTACCCATATAAGGTTCTTCTACCTAGTTGTCATAGGATACGGTGCTTCTACTAAAGGTTTCCATACACTTGCCTCGCCAAGAAGCATGACATGCCCAGACAACGTGCCTCGTCTAGTGCATGCCTGTGACACGGCAAGTGGATTCTAGCTTTTAGTGCATGCCTTAGACACGATGCCCTGCATAATACCAACACATGCCTATAGCAAGATGCCCTGGCCTAGTGCACGCCTAAACAAAGTGATCTACCAGTGCATGCCGAAGACACCTGGGTGACTCCAAATTTAGTGCCATGACATGCCCAGGCAAGGATCCTCTACTTCAAAGGCATGCCCAGGACACTGCCCTGCCCCAGCACCACGCCTGCACCGTGGCTCACCCTAAGACCATGACACGCCTGCACAAGGTGCCCTACTAGTTCCATGACATGCCAAGACAAGACGCCCTACTTCAAGGCATGCTTAGGCATAATGCCCTCAAACCTCAAAGGCTACGCCTAGGAAACCCGTGTCTCCTACCTAAAGCCATGACATACCTAGATAAGGTTCTTCGGCTCCACGTTGCCTAGACATGGTGCTTCTCCTACTAGAGCCTCCGCTCTGCAGACACTACCAGTCTCTCACTAAGGCCATGACATGCCTAGACATGGTGCCCCTGGCCTAGCGCCACGCCCCAGCCACGATGCCCCTGGCCTAGTGCAATGACATGCCTAAATAGGTGTCTCGCCTCACAAGTTACACTGGACTCAAAGATAGTGCATGCCCAGGACACCTGCCCCGCCTAGTACCATAAATACACACGGTGCCTCGACCTAGTGCCATTACATGCCTGGACAAGGTGCCTCGCCTGTTGCTTTCCTAGACACTATGTTTGACTCACGCCATTACATGCCTGGATAAGGTGCCTTAGCCCAATGCCACGCCTAGAAATGGTGTCTCAGCCTAGTGCCATGACATACATAGGAGGTCTTTCCACTTTTATGCTCGCTTCAGACATGGTGCTTCAGTTAGTGCTCGCTCTAGACACCTGCCTCTACTTGGGCTCCATGACACATGCTTAGACAAAGTGTCTCTGCCTAGTGCATGCCTAGACACTGATTCTACTTAGTGCAAGCTTAGACACAAAGGTCTCAAATTTAGTTCCATGACATGCCTGTATTCAAGGTGCCTTAGCCTAGTGCATTGCTCAGATATGGTGACTCCTACTTAGCGCATGCCTAGACACAATGCCCTACCAGGCCATGACATGCCTAGACAAGGTGCCTTCGCCTAACGCATGCCTAGACATAAGTTCTCACTAGAGCCAACACATGCCTGATAAGATGCCTCACTAATGTGCATGCCTAGACACTGACTCTCGCTTAGTGCATGCCTAGACACGGTGCCTCAGCCTAGTGCCATGACATGCCTAAGAAAGAAGCCTCGGCCTAGTGCATGCCTAGAGATGGTGCCTCGGCCGAGTGCCATGACATGCCTCGACAAGGTGCCTCGGTCTATTGCTTTCCTAGACATGGGTTCTACTAAAGGCTACGACATGTCTGACAAGGTGCCTCACCAGTTGTCATGCCTAGAAACTGCGGTCTTTCCTCAATTTCTAGCCATGATATACATAGATAAGTTTCTTCAAATTTAGTGCTCTGTTTTGTACATGGTGCTTCGTGCTAGTGTTTGCCTGTGACACCCGCCTTCTGCTTAGTTCCATGACGTTTAGACAAGGTCCATCGTCTAACGATGCCTAGACATGGTGACTCCTACCACTCGCATGCCTAGACATCGATGCCCGTCCACGCCAACATATTACGTTCAGCAAGATGTCCTCACCCTTAATGCATGCCTAGACATCTGGTGGATTCTACTCTAAGTGCATTCCTAGACACTCCAAGTGTTCTCAAATTTAGTGCCACATGCCCGGACGACGTGCCTTAGCCTAGCGGCATGCCTAGATAAGGTGATCTACTTAACGTATTTAGACAGATGCCTCGTCTCTTAGTACCAACACATGCTAGCAAGACTCAGTCTAATGCATGCCTGTGACAAGGTGACTCGACCTAGTGCATGCCTAGACATAAGTATTCTCGTGCCTTAAAGGTTACGACATTCCTAGCAAGGTTCCTCACCCTAGTGCATTCCTAAACACGACCTCTAAGATATTGCCATGACGTTAATGCAAGGTGTCTCACTTAGTGCATGCCTGTGCATTCTGCCTCTACTTAATGCCTGATCTCACCGGGCACCCGTGCCTCGGCCTGAAATGCTTTCAGACACTGTCCCAAAGATAAGGCACGACACCCAACATGGCGCCCTCGACCTAGTTCTCGCCTGCACACTAAGTGCTCAACCCAGCGCCCCAGACACGGGTGCCCTGGCCAGTACCACGCCCCGCACCACTAAGTGGCTCCCGGGCCATCGCAAATAACACGCATGACAAGTTACCTTCGCCAGCAAGCCTGTGACATGGTGACACCGACCTATCAGATGAATGTGACACTGCTCCCTGGCCAAGACCATGCCCAGACAAAGGTCTCTACCCAATACCAACATGCTCCAGATAAGGTGCCCCTGGCTCAGCTGGTTTCAGACACCCAAGTGTCTTCACTAGCTGGCATGACATGCCTAGACAAGATGCCTCTCGCCTAGTGCAAGCCTAGAAATGGTGCCTACTAGTCTCCATTACATACCTATAAGGTCTCTTCGACCT
>JAEQBH010007558.1:0-99502 GCA_016808115.1 Tetrastigma voinierianum | reverse complement strand
TCAAACAAACCAAACAAAGTCCTCCATGGACTTTCAAATCAACAAATGGGGAATAAATTGCAAAAATGTGGCTCGAACCTAGGACTTCTTACCAAACCAGGCTCTAATACCATGTTAAACAACCAACTCTCCAAAAAGCTCAAGCATGTAGGATTTGGATTTAATATGAATATCATGTCTTTAACATATTTCTTTTCATTTTGGTTACTATTTCTACAACTAGGATGACCCATTTCTACTCTAATTATTTTTGGTGCCAATGCCCATTTACATTGCAGGCTCATAAGCCCGAATTCCACTGGTTAATACCAGAAATAAGGAATAAACATCAAAGGTAAAAAACACTTTTTTTTTAATACAAGGTAAAAAACACTTAAAATATACAAAATGTATAAGCACATCATAAACTCAGAGGACATTACTGTCAACTGCAACAAACATAATATCTGGTAATAACCACAAGAGAATGTATTTTTATGCAAAAGATAGAAAATGAAAACATTACTGCAAATAGAGAAAAGTTTTGACACCATAAATAGAATTATATCCTAATAGATACCTCACGACGAGAGAGCTCGGCTTTCCAAGCAGCTTCACGTTCAGCAACCTCACGTTCACGCTCTTCAATATAACTCTGCATCTCTCTCTCCTTCATTATTCTGTCCTGTATATCTGCATCCAGTGCTTCCTTCAACTCCTGGACAAATTTATCTACCACTGCCTTTATTCTCAAGGACATATCCCCTCACTTTACAAATTCAAAATGAAATCCTAGACTAAGGCTGTTCCTTTTCACAAGCAGTGGTGTATCAAAACTTATGCAAGAATGACACCAACGGACATATTATTCCTTTAAATCTATGAGAAGATCAAAGAGTTCCCCTATGGAAGATACTTAGTTGATGCCCTTAATGCTGAAGTAGGTGTTCAGCATTCGCTACATCAACACTAAAGTAGGGTTAGCACCAAAAACATGTAGGTTACACTTTTTTAATTATTGAACAATGATACCACAACTTTATTCATTTAAAACTTTTTACCATTTTATTTCAATCAAACTTGTACTCATTGAAAATCTGAACCATTAGATGTAAATAAAGTCATCTAGCAAATTCTAGCTGGTCCAAAATTCTATTTTTCAAATCAGATGAATAAAACTTATCTAAAGAGCCTTCTCTTTTCTATGCTAGTTTTACTGAGTTAGATCCATCAAATGATGAATTCCCATTGTACTTGAACTTTGCATCCTCTCAGTTTCCCCCACAACTCTCACCACATCAGATATTAATAACCATAACCAACTTCAGATCAAATTCCCCTTGAAACTGAAAACACCCAGCTAAACACACTAGTAGTTGAAGAGTACACAATGAGAGGCTACACAAATTCTATCATTCATTTTAAAGAAAAATGACCCAGTTGTTGATCCATTTCATTTTTATTATCTCAATTCCAATGCAAAACTACTAATAGTTACTTCTAGAGTACTAAACATGTTTAAAAAAATTTACGTTCGGAGATCCAAATTCATGATCATTGCTACTGATGATTCTTAGTGATTTCCATTTTTGTCTGAACTGGAAAAGAATTTGTTTGTGCAAAGCATAGATAGGACCGTCATGGGATTGAATGAACCAAAATCAACGTCACATTTAATCTCCAGTATAGAATGTTATACTTTACAACTCCTATGGACTCCGACATCAAAAATAAATATATAAATAAATAAAATGAAAAAAATGAAAAATAAATAAAGGAAACAAGATTAAGATGAGTCGAAGTGTAGCATCCTAATTAGAGACGCAAAATGAAGCGCTTTCTTCCATCCTAAGCGTCCATAGCCTTTGATTTCATTAGGTGCGGACAAGGCACTAGAATACTAGCAGACTAGATTGAATTCACATAGCTTAATTTTCCACTTCATCTTATAAATGGAAGACAAAAAAAAAAACACAGAAGAGAAATGGACATGAAAAATCAGTGTTTCCAAGTTAAACTTTGATGCACAAGAAAATGACAAGTAGAGTTAGGGAAAGTCCGGCGAATGATTGTTCATAATAATTAGGAAAAAACACATGAGCTAATCCAAAAGCAAACGCAAACGCAAAATCCAACCCTAACCCTAACGAAAGAGAGATGAAATGAAACCCAATTCGAAATCAGAGAAAGAAAGACAGAGGAAAGGAATAAGAAAGAGAGAGAGAGAGAGAGGGAGAGAGGGAGAGAGAGAGAGAGAGAGAGGGTGAGGAGGTGGAAGGAATCAGAGGAATACCTGGAAGGTGTGAAGAATGGGAGTGGGAGGTGAAGAAGCAAGCTATGCCTAGAATTCAGATGCTGCCAAAACTTCTCTCTCCGGTTTCTTTGCTTTTGGATTCTCCTCTGCTCTCCTTCGGCCTTCCTGTTATGTGATGCCTGATGAGATGGCTTCACTACCACTATCAACCATGAGCTATATATTGCCAAGCCCATACCCCTTCTCTTTACTAAATTTCAAAATAAAAATAAACCCCCTTCCATAAAAATTTTAATAAAAAATTATAAAAAAAAAAAAAAAAAAAACTAATTCCATTTCACTAATCCTAACTTAACTCACCGATTTAAAATTATATAAACTTGTTTGTGATTTTTTTTTTATGGTAAAAAATCTTTTTTCTCATTTCACGACAAATTTATCTTATTAAATCTTTATGACGTTTTTAATATAATTTTAATTTATTAATAAACAATATTTTTCTTAATCTAACTATTCAACTAAGGTTTTTTTACAATAAAAATGTAACAAACTGTTCCCTAAATATTATACAGTTTTAAACTTTGAATATTCTATCAACCGACTATATATATAAACACTAAGGTTCTTTATGTCCAAAACAAAAATAAAACAAAGGTTTTTTTAAAAATATTACATTATTTTGAGTTACGTGTAATGATCATATTATTATTATAAACCTATCCAATTATTATCAAATACTAAAATAAAACCAGATAATCATTTAACCTTATATTCAAACACGCATCCTATTAAAAAAAAAAAAAGAAGTAGAATAAATTAATAATAAAGAAATATACCAACAATGGGTGCGAAAAAAGCTACAGCCTACATGCCAGCATCCCACCATACAAAAATTAAAAATAAATACAGGCTCAAAATCCCTGCAATGGCTGGAACGGAACGTCCTCGGTGCAGAAAACTTTTTCCTCCTGTGAAGATAAAACGTGAATGTGTTTCACTTGGACTCTGGCAGAGAATATATATATATATATATGGTCCTCAAAACAACATTTCATTCATAGATCCATCGCCCATTTTCTCCAAATCTTCTTGTGACAATAAGGTTTTCCTACCGCTCCCACCGGCCTTATCATATGGCTGAGCCATCTTCCGGAGGAACTGCAATCACGATCAACAAATATGAGTTTCCATAACATGTTTTCACAACTACGAAACAGAAAACTGTCTTCTTTTTTCCTTTTTTTCTTTTTTAGAAACAACCAAGGGTCCTCTTTGGTTCATGTTTTCGAAAACTGTTTTCTACTCTTAAAAACAAGAAAATAGGGAAAACATTGAGAACACATTTGGTTCTCTCTTTTTTTACTTTTTTTTTTTTTTTGTTCTGAAAATCACAAAAAAACACAATTCATATAACAAGAACAATTTTAGGAGAGCACCGTGACCGTGTTCTCTCAGGTTTTCAAAATCGTTTCACAACAAATTTCTCTAAAAGCAGTGACCGAATGACCCTAACACAATTCTTCAAAGAATACTTTTTAATTGTTTTCAGGTTTCAAACAGAATTTTATTCTCTACAAACACTAATTTTCATAACAAAAATATTTTCCTGGCAAAAGCCCAGTATTCCAAGATCTAGAGCTTCACAGAAATTTTGTTAAATATATATACTCAGAATGACGTTCACCAACTAATGCATACACTCACTTGATTGATCAAACATGGAACTTTTATCAAACTCAACAATGCCTAATGAAACATAGGGTCGAAATTGGGGGAATCTAGGATGTAAATATTCTTTATTTGAACTGGGATCAAAACTAGTGTCTGATCTATATGACAAACAATTTAAGATCATGTTCCTGTTGAACCATACTTTCAAGTCTGACAGATTATCTATCTCTTGTTTTCCAACGTCGAGAAGAAGATCAAGATTGTGGGCACACAATGAATGAGAGACATACCTCCCGAGCTATATGCAAGGCCATGTCGGTGCTCAAATTCAGGTGTGCATCGCGTAAATGTGAGAGAATCCATCCAGGCAATTTAGAGCGTTTATCATGACGACTGTACCTGCACAAGTTCAGTTGACGATACAAAGGAGGCATTATGAGGAGTGAAAAATGCAAATGAAATTACTTCCCAATATATTTGAAATATCTGAGTCCGGGCGTTACTGATATGATCAACAGAAATGAAGGTAGTTAGTTATCTAGCCAGTTTATGTAACAAAGGATCAAGAAATGCGGTGTGAATTCCCCAATTGAGCTCTCTTGATGCTTCCAACTTATTTGCATATGTTGTTAAACAATGGACTAAGGATGCAAGTGGTAACCACAAATATAAGCTCAGTTTCATCTTGTACATCACTATCATCTTTTTTTTTTTTTTTTGTCAGACCATAAGGTATCCTAAATGGGCTCATGCACACACAGAAAGCCCTTTTAAGTCATACCACACCCAGACTAATCCTCATACGAACCAGGAAGGACCACAAGGGCGATGAAGCTTTACCACATAACATAATTGCATTCTCATGGCTCGAACTCGAGACCACTAGTTAAGCTAAGAGCGATTCCAACCATCCCACCTACATGTTCATTGATTCACTTTCTTTTGTATTCACATAAACGCTGGAAACGCCTTTCCAGCTTCTTTTGGTTTTCATAGGCCTCAACGGACTATAGATTGTTCATCATCAAAATCTATGGCTTATGGCACAAAAAGTTCAAGTGAGTAATATTTTAGATAAAAGGCATGACCTACTTTTACCAATCAAAATCTGGAGTAATAAAAAAAATGTTTTAATAAATAAAATTTAGAAGGGATCGGAGAGGTTTACTATCTTTTTACAGTATACATTTATTTTTCTTTGCACACAGAATGTGCACTGGTCTGAACAATTTCTCGTTCTTCTTTATACTTACTATTTCAATGCAATGAAACTGTTTTCTCATCCAAAAAGGAAAATTTAAATAAAAGAGAGAGAAAACAAACCTCTTGTCAGCAAAAATCATCATCCCATAATCTGCCTTTGAACGGATTACTCGGCCAACACATTGAGCTGCTTGTCTCTGCTCAATTACATTCCCATTAATGAAGTTCATATTATCTAAGCAAGACATGAACTAACCAACCTAAGGCCAATAATGCATATTGATCAAAATGACAAAAAATGTGGTAAACAATACCAATGCATTCTCAAAAAGTCAGAAAATCGCCTTCCTTTATCTGGAATGTCTCCCGTAAATATTCCAAACGTGCAAGCAATATTCTGCAAAACGAAAATCATATCTAAGCTAAATAGGCAGAAATAGCAACTTATGAAACTAGACTAGCAAAGCCATACATATCAGACACAATGATAACAAGCAGCAAAACAGTATGACATTAATAACATGATTTCAGTCACAAAAAGGAAATAAAGAAATATTTGTAGTAAATTTACCTGCTTAATGTGTACTGGAAAGGAACTCCAAACATTATCACTAATCTCTCCCATAACAATGATCAAAATCAATACCTCAGCTACTTTTCCCTGCAAAAGGGAGGAAATAAATATTTAATCTCACCTTCATGGATCCTCAATCATCCCAACCCTTCATGTAGTTCATACCAGGGGATCAGGGGATTCCCAAATGCCTTTTGAATTTTATCTCATTCAAAAAAACACCAAGTGTCTTAAAACAACCTAGATACAAATATCCTAAAATAAAACCTCATTAGCAATTTCTTTTTGACAATGGAAATCATCAGGATGTTAATGTCCTTCCTGACTGTTATGTGCATTGTATAGATCAGAGATGAAACATTAATTTTCAATCCTTAAGCCTGTTAATAAAATTAAGTTCCCTGAGTTTCAATAATTTAGCAACATCACCAAAAACTACTTCAGGTTACCATGATATTACACTACCACAACCCAGTTTATTTTTTAGTCTGAATTGCAATTAGTTGCAGACCCTCATTCAAGTTCAATAATCACGAATATAAAGGCTAATGAAAATAGTACCTTGCAACAGAGAAAAAGACAGCACCTCTCCCACAGTCGCAAGCTCTGCGATAGTTGTCTAGAGCTAATGTAGTTTCCACCACATCCTGAGTCTCAATAAAGACAAGCTTGTGCTGCATTATGTCCTGCAATAAGTACGTATCAAGAAAATTAGTTTTCCTACTAAGCAAAAATAATTCCCAAGGAGAGCGTGTAGTGTTATGCAGGTGGTTGAGCCCATGTTTAGAGAATCTCACACTGAGAATAAGAGTAAATCCAAGTTTCAAGAAAATATCTCATGAGATTCTAACTGAGGGAAAAGAATCAAGATAGGAGATGGGTAATACATTGGAGCACCAGGAGTAAACAGGAAAAAGAGGATATTTTCAAAATAGAAGTTATGTAAATGAGAGATGAAGGAGCATATCTTCACCTTTAAAATTCCAGTTTCATTCCAAGTATTGGATAATTCAGCCCATAAGAATAACTCACAAAAACATACAATCCCATCTGTTAACAGACACCATCTCCAGCAGGAGCCTCCCAGCACTCCTTACAACACCTGGATCCACTTCCTCATCACGCTAAACCTTGGTACTCAATAAGGAAGCTGGTCACTGAAATAATAAGAAATTAAATCTAATAAGGAGAAAGAAAATAAATATATCAAAACCACCAACAGAAGAAATATCAAATCTCTTTCAACTAAGATTGAAAAATGTTGTAGTAATAGAAACAATCACCCAACTTATTGAATAGAAAAATAAACAAACCGTAATTTAATTCCTTTACCTCCCACGAGAACCATAGGCAATGCAATTCCTTGTCAGGGACATTGTAAAACTCCGACTGACAACTGGGTTGAAATTGAGAAGGCGAGGATAGAGATCGATAGGACTTAGAGTTCCAGAAGTAATCACGACTGATTGAAATCGATCAAACACGGGCTTTATGGCAAGAGAAGCATCGTGGCAACTAAGCTGAAAAACCAATGTGAATGGAACCCACAATTAATTTACAGGTAACTAGGATAAATACAGTAGAATAACGATTCAAACATAGAGTACAACAATGGGCAGACCAAATAATGGCATACAAACAACTATCATGCATATTAAGAGAAATGGGAGATGGATAACTTCTAGATAGTATAAATAAAGATGTAGTTTTGACCTCTAATCATTCAAGACTCATGAAACCACTGTGTTATTTGCGCATAAAGTCCATAAACAGCTTACTTATTCCAGAAAATTATTTAAAAAAAAAGAAAGAAAAAGAAGTCTAGAAATAAGCAAACCTGCAGTACAGGATCAGGAATATGTGGCATTCTTTCATCAAATGGTTCAATGATAATTGAAAATCCCCTAGTGTATGTTCCCACAAGTGTCGCAAAGTCACATATTGTTTGGATGTGTAAAAACTCATCCGTGTCCGTAATTTCTAGAGTCATCATGAGGGAGTGCAGACGATCATAACAAAACCTCAACATTTTCTGATCAATTCCAGCCTGGGAATTAATGGAGGCCACAAAGGCAACAGGTCCTTCCTTCTCAACATTCTCAGTTTCCAGGCGACCATGGAGATATTCGAAACCAATTCATGTGAAAACAGAAAGGAAATGCTCTGCTCGCCGAATATTTCCTGGAACAGCCTCCTTCAGAATATCATCAGGCAAAGCAGGATTTGAAAGCCAGGTGTCTGAAACTGCAACAAGAAAGAAAAAAAAGTATGTCCAACTGTCAGATTGTGCATTCAAAAAATGTTTTTAGACTTCATTAAAAATACAAGGTGATTCCACTTACTAGGTAAGTCTCCTTGATGGCCAAACCTCAACAAGCCTGTTGTATTCTTGCTCGACCCACCATCAGTGGCCTTTGAACCTTCCTACCAAGTTGAACAATTTAATGAACTTCATTTCTAAGGACAGAAGCAAAGAACCAGCATATAGCGGTAATCTGCCAATTTGTGAAACTCAATCCTAAATAGCATATTTCATGGCAAATGTCTAAGGAATGATAAGATAATTACTAGTTAATTTTATACTTATGATTGTTCTGCATGAAGGCAAGCACATATGTGAGAAAGACAAACATATTAGCTTACAATTAAAATCGATTTGGATACAAAAGCACAAGGTGTCACACGAATATGTTTCAGTTTTTGTGGATGGAAAAGTTTGTGCGGGTATGTGCTACAGATAAAGAGCATAAAGAAAGAGTTGTAACCTCTTTTTTTTTTTTTTTGACAAGGAGCTGTAACCAAAATAAATGTTTCTAAGGAAAGTAAAAATAGATCAATTCACTGAAATTGCTGATGAAGACTATAAAGGAATGATTAACATCTCCAGTTGAACATCTGATCCACAAGAACAAAGATTTAAAAAACTGATATTCACAATTAACACTGACACTTACTCCATCAACAATGCTTATCAACATAACCAGAATAAACTAGTCTTTTCTATCTCCAATTGCAATTTTTCTTTCTCCCAGGAAACTGCCATGTCATCCAAAAAGCAGCACTTTAACCGCACAAGACCCTAGACACCCCAAACATGCATACAAGTAATATGTTTACACCTCATCCAAAACCAAAACTTTGAGGATGAAGATGCAAATGTTCAACGTTGTTGCCCCTTGGCAAGCTTCAAAAGACATAAGCATCACATGGCATTTAGAGCATTCAAACCTCAAAACTGGCTGACTCTGCGGGAAAAGTGAAAAATTTATGGAGTATAACCTTTTTTTTTTTTAGTTGTAAGGGAAGGACTGGGGTACACCCCAAACATAGGAGTGCATAAGGATCGTTGAGCCCTGCAACCAAAACAAAGGAAAAGTAAATAAATCTACAGGCTAAGACCAGCCAGACCTCATCAACATAATCAAAGACATTGGTTTCCCCCATGATACTAGCTCGACTTAGATCCGACTCATGCTATCAACCAAATCAAACAAAGACAATATGGTTTCTTCACAAGCACTAGCACAGAACAACAAGGTTAAATGTGGCCTTTTAATTATCAGTTATTGATAGAGAAATTTGGACAGATTTCTTTTTTTAAATTAGTTAGAGAAATTTTGGTGGACGAAGAAGAAAAACAGCATAACCATAAATTTTCCTTTTGTTTCATTTATTTATTTACTGCTAAGAAAGGTGCAAACAGTGTGCAAAAACAATGAACACAAAAACAAATCATAGAGAAAACTATCCTAAATACTAGGAATAAAGAATTACTCATCATGGCTTCTTATAAGATGTGTTAAAGGCATGATATTCATATTAAACTCAAATTCTACAAGTTTGAGCTTTTAGAGTCCATTGCTTAAAATTTCCAGACAAGCTTGGTTTGGCAGGAGGTCCTAAGTTCAAGTCACCTTTTTGTAATTTATTCCTCATTTGTTGATTTGAAAGTCCATGGAGGACTATTTGATTTATTTGACTCTTCACGTGCGAGTATGGGGCTACACGTGAGGGAGGGTGTTAAAGACATGATATTCATATTAAACTCAAATCCTACAAGTTTGAGCTTTTAGGAAAGCTGGTCGTTTACCAAGATGTTCACAGCCAAGAAAAAAATAAAAACATATTATTCTCCATTGACAACCAGTCTCCTCCAATCCTATCTGCTCATTTCTTTTAATGCAGTCCACCTAAGCTGAGGAGAGCAACCCTCCAAATAGCTCTCTTGCAATCCTGCACAATCCATGCCAGCTCCTGTGGATAAATTGGAGGAGACCTTTTTTGTGTCTGTAGAAACACCCAGGCATCCTAACAACCAACTCAAAAGTTATATTTTCAGAAAGCAATGACTCACACCGCTAACCAGTCTCCCCTGCATTCTTGTGCATATAGTGCCAACTAGAGGGAACAAAACCTCACTGGTTTATGTTATCAATCACCAGGATTCTACTTAGAGTAGTCATTCCAGGGGGTAAAAAGGATTTCATTAGAACAACACTGCGCCATTACACTTTCCAAGGGAAGTAGCCATGGCACACCCCGCCCATAGCCTCAATATGATTCTACCAAAAACTAGTAATCCCTAGCTTAATTCTATCTCCATCACATGGCATCTAAGCCCACCCCAGCCCCTCCTACAGCATATTGAACTATAAAATTGATGAAAGGAAAATAAAATAAAATAGAGTCTGCCACATTCCAATTCCCAACTCTGGAACTGCTTAACAAGGCAAGAATCTAAACCAATCTCTACCCCCCATTTTGCTTCCCATTCCTGTAATCCATGACCAGTACCTCCTTATTCCCAGATATTGCAAAAAGGTCCACAGAAACAACATTTAGAGGCTCCTCCCACATCACTCATCCGATCAAACCCTTAATCCTGTAACCTACCACAAACTCCAAAGTCCAATCTGCCCAACCATTCTTAATCCTTCTCCAATGCCTCACCACAAGAGATCCTATCACCTGCACCAAAAACAAACAGCCCCTCCCTTTCCATACTTACCCTCCATCAGTCTTTCCCTTCACATACTTCCTTCCCATATTATCAGTAAAGTTAGTAAAAAATTAAGAAATCAAACCCATAGATGCTCGAAATTAATGTTCTATTTCACTTCTTATCAAATCATATATAAGTTTATGAGGTGGAAAACTACAGATACCAATCACTTGATCATCATGCACGGAATGCTAGAGAAGGTTCCATTGTGCATAGATAAACATGAGTTTACTTATTAGTTATTTCAATAAGCAAAGAGATTTTATGCTAAAGGAGCACCTAAAAAACAAGGGGTGTAGTCCACACGGGAGGATGACTCCCACAAAAATTTATTTAGCAACTTAAGAAAGTAAAATTTTCCATGCCATCTAAGGCCTGAAAGTAGTAGTAATACAAGAATCAAAAATACTAATTTAAATTCTTATACATGTATTGAATTAAGTACATGTCGTGCAAGCTAAAAAGAAAGGGGGAGCATATAGAAGAAACCTTAAACCCAAGTCAAAACCAACTGGAAATTCTAACAAAAAGACACTTACCTATTTATCTCCTGAGCCATCTTACTGAGGTTCCTTGTAGCACCCTCAAGGGTCTGCCTCCTCACACTAACGCTAAGTGCCTCAATACACACATTATCGATATTATGTGCCTCATCAAACACCACCACAGACTCCCTCTGCATCTCCTTTGAGATAATCCCAGCCACCTTGGGATCAAGCAAGTACTGATAACTATAAACAACCACATTTGCAAATTGCACCATGTGTCGTGCTAAAAAGTACGGGCACCACCCCTTATCCCTCCCAAACGCCCGTAAATCCTGCAATTATAGCAACAATTTCCGATTTCTGAAACTAATCAACTAAAAATTCTAATGAAATGTTTAAGTTTCAGAACCCTTGTTTATTTCCTTTCCCCACCTTTTTCTGAGTAAACAAACGGAAATCATCGATACAAAGCTAATTAAAGAATTTTGAAACAGTACCTGCAAAGTGTACACCCCCGGGGGCAGAACCGCTTCCGACGCAGCTTTCTCGTAGTTTTCGAAGAACGGACAAGTCGGTAGGTTGGGGTTCTCAATGGAGAGTGCCCGGACCCAACTGGCAGTGAGCTTCCGGCATCCCGCATCGACGGAATCGCGATTCTCGGCGGAAACAACCGCTGGATTGATGCACAGATTCTTGCGGGAGGAGAGGCCAAGGGCAAGGATTCTTGCGGCGGGTCCGAGGTGGCGGAGCTGGTACTGGTGGAGTATCACGAGCCCGGCTAGGTTTTCCATCTCGTGGACGGTACGGGTGCAGTAGAGGAGCTTGATGGGGTTGGAAGGTTTAGATAGACCATAGCTAGTGATGAGGGAGAGGAGGGCGATGGTCTTGCCGGTGCCGGTGGGCATTTCGAGGAGGGCGTGGCCTTTGGCATCTAGAGCACGTTTCAGCTCCACCATACGAAAGTACTGCTCAGGTAGATGTTGTCGTAGGGGAAGTACACCGTCACACTTTCTGATTTGGAATTTCATTTTCCGGCGAGAGTGAAAAAGATGGTGGGTGAATGGCGGATTACGGCAGGATCGGGGGGGACAACGTCTCTTCCCTCCTTCGTCACTGCCCACTGTGTCCCCCAAGCGGTATCAAATGGGAGCCTTCTAATTATTTTTATTTTCTGAAATATTTTATTAAAAGGTGAGAAATTATCCTAATTGCAAGTGTAGGCCTCCGCCAAAACCTTTTTACAAATATATCCTTTGTATTTTTTTTTTTAATGCAAAAATAGAAGGATTATAAATTTATAACTCTTCTTTTTCAATTAAAGCATTGCTTTTTTTTTAAATTTGTTGAGAGATATTTATGATCAAACTTTTATATTTCATTTTTCCAAAAGAAAGATCATAATAATTTTGGAAATGTTAAGGAAGAAAAACTGAAAAAAAAAAAAACAGAAAGATGATATAATAATAAAAAGAATATAAAAATCCTTTTATTTGATTATCCATTAAAATATCAAACGAAAAAAAATTCATAATATTGTTCCTAACATTTTTTCCTTGTACTTCCATGTCACCCAAACTTAAAAAATCATTTCCGTCAATATTTTTTTCTTTTCCCATCGTTTTCTAAGAACCAAATTCAACCTTTCGACTAACCCAAAAACAATCAGAATTTTTGGGAAATTACTAAGTGAAAATATGAAAATAAGTTATTTTCACGTCTTTTTCATAACAAAATCTCACAATGAATTTTGGGGAAAAAAATTTAAAAAGGAATCCAATAAGAACATAACTTTTATAACCTTAGCCAATAAATTAACAGATAAAGAGACCTCGATAAGTCTCGGCTCAAGAGTTAAAAGTTACGGTATATACAAGAATCGTGTCATTTCATTTAACAAAATATATCATGTCAGAATGCAGTCACAATGCCAAAACCAGAACATAGGATCTTTAATCTATTGACTTTAATTTCTTATATCATGTTCCACTCCAGGATGACTGAAGTCAAATTGAAGAGATCCAAAACAAAACAAAACAGAACCATCAAAGAACTAGAGAATATTCAAACCAACTTTCTCATTCCTCCATTGATGGTGTCTTGGATGCCAGCCCCTGATTTCGCATGGCGACATTGAAACTGGTAACAACAAAACCAACTTAAAGTTCGCTAGAAAGTGTAGAACATGAAAAGTTGTAGAGAATTCACATTCAGAAAGCTAACTTTTTTGGGTTTTAACCAACTACATTTTTGAATTTTTATTGCAGTAGCTAAAGCTATCTATGGAAGTTCAAAGTGGGATAGAACACTAAAAATTTACACAAAAGAGGTTTTGGATGCTTTTAGTACTCATCTGATCAAATAGTATGGAGCCTGCGAAGAATACTGAAGAGAAAATGCCAACGTAGTGTTAGGTTTATTTATTTATTTATATATATTTTTATAACCGTGAATATCCAGACAAGCTTACGTGCACCTCGACTAATTCACAGGACCTTGGAGTGATCCATCGAGTAAATACCCTAGTGCCCCCACGAGGACTCAAACCTATAACCTCTAAGTTATACTGATCCTGTGTGTATGAGAAAACGTTGGTCTGAAATCTTGGAATAGCAGCAGCCCTTGGCAATATATTTATAAAATCAAAATAAATGTCTATAGATCTGAAAACTTTATCAGGTAAGATGTTACCAGATTAAATCATCTGAAGTAGAATCTGTTGAATTGATGGAGCTGCTAGTAGATTGTGAATCATCGTGGGGGTTGTCCACTTCCTGCTTTCTGGCTCTGCACTTAAGCTGCAATCTGAAAGGTATTATCTGTAACAGAAAATGCAATTGGAAACACAGTCATATCAAATACGCAAGTAAAAGATGAATGAAACACAAAATGCATAAAGCTCCTTATGAAGATCAGCATTTAAGAAAATATAGTCGGTGTTTATAATAAGAAACTACTTGAATGGAAATGAAATCATATTTAATTAAGTAGGTATATTAAAAAAAATGTTAATTTATGGGAAAGTTATAAAGATTGCAACTAACTCTCCTATATGAATAAACACTCTCTCACGCCAAGAGTCAAATAAAACCAAATTGGCACTTCCATTTAACTTCAAACTAACAAAATGAGAATAAAATATTCAAGAGGAGGATTAAAACGTATAACACTGTTGAGATAAGAACTTACCACTAACTCTTTATAATACATCATCGATTGCTAACTTACTTCCTATAATGTAGGAAAAATCTTAACTAACAGATAGCTACAACTATGTATGAAGACTAAGTCTTATGCAATCTTATGCATTTACATCCTCCCTCAAGCTTGGACTGTACAGACTGTACAGATTGTACATTCCAAGCTTGACTACTAACTTGTTGAACTTGATCTCAATAATGCCTTGGTTAAAATGTCAGCTATTTGTTCTACAGAGGGTATATACCGAATGTTGAGTGTTCCTTCATCCACCTTCTCCTTTATAAAATGTCTGTCTATCTCAACATGCTTCATCCTACCATGATGAACAAGGTTATGAGAGACAAAGATGGCCATTTTGTTATCACATTAGGTATTGATGGAACTTGTATCTTCATTCCGAGTTCTTCTAGGAGCATTTTTAACCACAGACTTCCATAGATTCCTAGTGTGACTGATCGTAGTTCAGCTTCTACATTACTTCTCGCCACTATGTTTTGTTTCTTGCTCCTCAACGTTACTAGATTACCCCACACAAATGAACAATACCTTGAAGTTGACCTCCTATCCTCTGCCGATCCAGCCCAATTTGCATCACTGTACATCTTTATTCCATGGTTAGAATTTTTCTTGAACAACAAGCCTCTTCCCGGTGTAGCTTTAAGATACTTCAAGATCCGATAGATAGCCTTCATATGATTTTCAGTGGCTGAGTGCATAAATTGACTTACACAATTTACTGAAAAAGTGATGTTGAGTCTTGTGTATTGCAAGTAGATCAACTGGCCTACTAATCGTTGGTACCGTCCCTTATCCACAGGCGCGTCATCTTTATCAGTTTCAAGTTTAATGTTGGGGTCCATTGGAGTTTCAACACATTTGCAGCCTAACTTACCAGTTTCTTTGAGAAGATCAAGAGTATATTTGCGCTGAGAAATAGATACTCCAGTTTTATTTCGAGTCACTTCCATACCAAGAAAGAATCTGAGATTACCTAGGTCTTTCATTTCAAACTCAGCTGCAAGTTTCATCTTGATTTTGTGAATTTCTTCTCTATCATCACCTGTCAAAATTATGTCATCAACATAGACTATCAAGATAGTGATTCCGATGGCTTGCCTTTTGTAAAACAATGTGTGATCTGCATGAGTTTGTTGATATCCATGTTATTGAACAAATTTCTAGTAAACCTACTCAAAACCATGATCTTGGTGATTGTTTTAACGCAGAGTGATTCTTCAAACGCAAGTCGTATTTCCTCTCTATCTTTCACTCCTGGTGGTAAAATCCATAGACTTCCTCTACATCTCCACTAAAAACGCTTCACATCTAAATGCATTAATGATAATCTAGATTGTATTGATCTTTGCCACAAGAGCAAATGTTTCCTGAAAATCAATCCCATAGGTTTGTGTGTATCCTTTTTCTACAAACCTCACTTTGTACCTTTCAATTTCTCCATCAGCTTTGTATTTGACAAAAAGATCCATCTGCAGCCTACTAGAGTTTTGTCCTTCGGCCATTGTACGACCTCCCAAGTGTCATTCCTTTCTAGGGCTGACATTTCTTCCATGATTGCCTTTTTCCAATTCTGATCTTGCGATGCTTTATCAAAGGTCTTCTGTATTTCAATGGTGGACAGCTGAGTCATGAAACCCTTCATTGATTCTGATAAATGGCCATATCCAAGGAACTTGGAAATAGGATGTTGGGTGCACGTTCTTGTCCCTTTTCTCACTACAATCAAAACATCCAGCTCATATAAGTCTTTCACAGTCTCTTATTCAAGGCTTAGCTTCTTGGTGGTGAGGGGTTTCTGGTTCCACTATCGTTTTTGTGACTTTCCTTCGGGTACGTGTTTCGTAAGGTTGTATCGTGACTCCACCGATATTAGAGAAAAGCCGCAGCTTTGTATGGTAGGCGTTAGCATGGATTAGGAGGTGGTTCACACATAGAAGAAACAATGGTGTTTGGTGGAATTGGATTTTCATGAGAAGGATCCTCAATATCCTGATTTTGAGGCTCCTTGGTTGAAAGGAGATATTTTGAGGCTAATTTTAAATTTTGAATAGGTAGATCAGCAAGTGAAGGAGATATTTGTGGAGGATTTTAAGGGATAGGATTTGGTGTGGACTCCAAAATAGGAAACCAAAAATATTCCCCATCAACCGTATTTAATAGGATGGGCCCACTACTTGAATTATTCTCCCAAAAATTATCCCCACTTGAATTATCTCTACTTGAATTATCTCTAATAGAATTATCTCCACTCAAATGATCTCTACAAAAATTATCTCTACTTGAATTATTCTCCCAAAGATTATATTCCACAAAATTCCCCCCCTGAAGAGGATTTTTGGGGAAAAACGATAGGATGTTCAAAAATGTTACATCATGAGATACAAATATTTTTTAATATAAGACAAGAACACCTATAATTTTTGTGTGGAAGAGTAGCCTAAAAACACACATCTAAACGATCTAGGGTCAAGTTTACTCCATGAAGGACTTAAATTATGAACAAAAGCAATGCAACCAAATACACATATCTAATTCTGAAAAAATGCAAGACTAAGGGAAACATTTATTGAGGACAGATATAGGAGTTTGAAATTGAAGAATTTTTTAAGGTTGACGATTTATTAAAAAACATGCAGTTAGGATAGCATCACCTCAAAAAATTTTAGGGAACATCACAAATAGTAAAGAGAGAGCTACTTTCAAAAGATGTCGATTTTTGCGTTCTAAATTTCCATTTTGTTGAGGAGAATCAACACATGAACTATGGTGAAGAAGACCGTGTTTTGAAAGAAATAAATTGAGAACATAATTAAAAAATTTAGTGTCATTATCAGTTCGCAAAATTTTGATAGATGTGTTAAATTGATTTTCGATCATTGAATAAAAATTTTCAAAAATTTGAGACATCTCGGACTTGTCTTTCAACAGATATACCCAACAAACTCTTGTGTGGTCATTAGTAATTGTTACAAACCATTTTTGATTGTGAGGTGTAGTTATACGAGAAGGTCCCCATAAATTACTGTGAATCAATGCAAAAGGGTGAGAAGGTTGATAAGGGGGAGGGGAAAAAGAAACACTCTTATGTTTTGAAAATTGACAAATATCACGTAAAAAATCAGCTTTTATTTTGAACTAAGGATGGAACAAACGTGACATACATAAAATTTGGAATGTCCTAGGCGGTAATGGAGAAGCATAATTTTTGATGAAGGAAAGACCCAAGAGGTCGAACTAATTGCAGCCTAATGTTTATTCTTGGAAGAAAAGTCACGCAAAAAATAGTAGAGACCATGAACCTCTTTAGCACTCCCAATCACTTAGCTCGAAATCTGGTCCTGAAATTGACCAATGGAAGATGTAAAAAGAGCTGTCAGTTTTTTATCTGCAGTGGGTTTACTAATAGATAGTAAATTACACGAGAATCCAGGGACATAAAGAACATTAGTTAGGCATAGTTAAATAAGAAACAATAAAGGCTCATGCCATAAATGTTAAGTAAGGATCCATTTGCAATTTCGATGAACGAAGCATTACAAAGAAACAAAAGAAGTAAAAGGTGTTGATTACTACCATATGATCGAGGCTCTGACCAATAATCCATGGAGATTTAGAAGCATTAATAAGGGGAAGGTGTGTCATTACTAAGTCACTATTAAGGAGGTACGACTTCAAAGAGAGGTGGCCATGAGCTTTGTCAAGTGATCAAGTTGAGCACGAATGAATGGACTCACAGTGTGGTCGACGCTTTCTCGGCCACGAACATGTTTTGGAACCCAATCAACCGGCTTACCATGTAGTTTCCAGCATTTTGCATTGGTGTGATATGGTTTATGGCAGTAATCACACCAAGTAGTTGCTTTCTTAGATCGATCATCCGTCGAACGAGAGAGCATGGCTAAGGAATCATAAGAAGGTAGTGAGCTTAGACCAAGCATCACACTTTTACAGTGTCCCTCTTGGCAAACCTCTGCAAAGATCTCATCAAGACATGGAAGGGGCTTAAAGCCAAGAATCCTCCCACGAACGTCATCCAAAGATGGAGTGAGACCTGCAAGAAAATCGTATATTTGTTCCTTAGAAAGAATACTACGATACACTTTAGCATCATCAGGATCTTTCCAAGAGTGTGACTGCAAAAAGATCCAATTCTTGCCATAAACGGGTGAGCGAATTAAAATAGAAAGTGACAAACTCATCTTCTTGGTGCAAGTACCGAATTCGATTACGCAGGGAGATATGCACGAGAGACTACATCCCAATTGGCTTTAGCGGTGGGATACAGGAGGTAGATTTCACCAATATGACTCTCCATCGAATGAATCAGCCAGGACATGACAAAGAATTGCACTCCCATCGACCAAGGGGCGCATTATGTTGAGGCTGGTTGAGGTAGAGAACCATCGAGGTGGCCAAATTTGCCGCGACCCTTCAGAATCATTTGAACTGATCTTGACCACGCAATGAAATTACGACCATTCAATTTGTAGGCCATAGAAAAAGAAGTTTCAGTTTAAGAAGTAACAGTGGGAGTAATTGTGGAGGTAGGCTGCGAGGTGTCGAACCACCCTGCCATTGCCCTCGCCATCGCAAAACATTTATGAAGGTAGTCGTATTCATATTCCTCAACTCGTGGACACTTTTGTGCTTTGATACCATAAAAGTATTCAAGAGGAGGAATAAAACATAAAACATTGTTGAGATAAGAACTTCCCTGTTTTATAATAAAGATACGTAAAAAATATGCATCAGAACTAACTCTTTATAATACATCATCTATTGCTAACTTGCTTCCTATAATGTAGGAAAAATCTTAACTAACAGATAGCTACCACTACGTATGAAGACTAAGTTTTATGCAGTCTTATGTGTTTACAAGTAGGTACATTAAAAAGAATGTTAATTTAAGTGGAAAATTTTATAAAGATTGTTAAACAGTCAACTCTCCTATATGAATAAAACTCTCCCTCACATGCCTCTACACCCGCACGTGGAGAGTAAAATAACCAAATCAGAGTCCTCCCACGAACTTTCAAATTAACAATACAATAAATTGCAAAGCCTAAACCTCTGCGACTTCCTATCAAACCAAACTCTAATACCATGTTAAAAGCTCAAGCTTGTAGGATTTGGATTTAATACAAATATCATGCCTTTAACAAAGATCATAATGACAGTAGTTGGCACAACATGGGCATGTGTGGGGACAACTTGCACCCACATGGAAGGCATGTAAAGTGGTTGAATGTTTAAACTTGGCAAGGTATGGCTTAAAAAATACCTTCATAGCAAAGATTGCCACTCCCAAGACCTTTCTAACAAGATTGGTGGAATCCTACAAAGCAAATTTTCTAGATCAAAGGCATAAAGGTGGCGTTTGTTTTATATACTTATGGTAAATAGAACTTTTGTTCTGAATAGGACTTAATAGGATAAAGTAGTTAGTTATTTGTTTTTTCAAAAAAAATATCTCTGGTAATTTTTATCTAAATTTTGAGAAAATGAAATTTTAAATAAAAATTTAAAAACACGTATGTTTGTATTTAATTAGCACAAAACCAATCATAAGAGTTTCAACTGGATCATAAAGTACATGATTTTCTCATATTTGAATATCTAATTTTTTTTCTAAATAGAAAAAAAACATTAAGAAAAAGCCAAAAAGCCAAACACATTTTACTCTTTTTATATCTGCCAAAAATTTCAAAAAATTCAACATTAAGTCATGAAAAAGTTGAAAACAAAACAAGCGTTGAATGTTGAGCACTTGCTTCAGCAAAAAGCCAAAAACAAAACACCTCCTAAGTGGAATTAGTAGCAGCAAGGACACGGTGCTGCAATCACACATGCATATTAAAGAATACAATGCATATCGCACAGGCAGCAACAGCAGTGCATGATGACACGCTGTTGGACTTTGACAAAGTTGTGATTTTTGAGACTTAGATCATTTTCCCAAGTTGTTTGAGGCCGAAGATGAATTCTCCAAAAGATGCGATAATTTTCCCAATTTATTATGCCTGTGGAAGCATCCATGATGTCTCATCCTTCCAGATTCAGAATGGCTTAGAATGCTTTCTAGCAACAGGGGGGTAGTCTCATTTGGAGGAACCCCAAGGATGTGAGCTATGGCATGCTGTGGGCAGACCTAGATGCTCCACAGACAAGTGCAAAAGGCACCATTAAAACTTACATGCAACCAAGTATACAATGTTTTAGGCGAGGCATAGAAATGTGGATATGGAAAAATGAGCAGAGCAGAGAGCATGGAATATAATACGGCGGGGTAGTCTAGTTGAAACAAGACAGGATGCTGGCAGCTAGTGCATGGGTTGTGTATAGGCACAATATGCACAAAACTTCAGTACAACCAAGGCCATGACAGCAAATGATGAAAGGTTATGATGCTAAGCAAGGACTAGCATGATGAGTAACATATGGGCATGTGAGTGCCAACACAAGAAGAGTGCAAAAGAAGATTGACAAGGGCCACCATCGTGTGGGCATGATTTTAAAAGGCACAAGCGCCAAGGCGCAAATTCCTCTTGAAGCCTTGAGGAATAGGCTTTTGTGAAGTAAAATGTAACCTTAAATGCATAACAATTTTATAAAATATGATTTAAAGTATGATTATACTAATAAAAAAAAATTAATATTCCTAATATTTGTAAAGAAATCTCCAATGAAAGTAGAGAAATTATATAAATTTCAATATATAATTAGAAAATTCAAGAATAAAAGTGTTTTTAAAAGAAGTCAAAGTCTATAAGGTGCGCGCCTCTTCAATAAGGTACATGTCTTGGAAGGCGAGGCGCTATAACTAAGTAGTGGTTGTCTCTTGAGCCTAGGCGCGCATTAAGCACACCTTTTAAAACTATGATCAGGGGCATGTTTATTTTTTTTATAGGTCATCAGGGGCATGTTTATCTAAGACATAAAGTAAGGGCTACTGGTTGACATGTGTAGACAGTAAGCAATGCATGCAGATGTGGCTCTCTATTCATCAGCAGGCATGGTTGTCTTGCTGAGACGCATAGTTCACTTGGCAACACCTGAAGGAAGGCTATAGTATGACGGGACACCAGGAAAACCTGAGTAGATATTGAGGACCTTGAGAAACGGCCAAGACAGTTGGTAGAATGTAGGCAAGGTCTCTAAAGCGAGGCAGTTACTCAACTGATGGCCTTTGTGTATAGGTACCTATTGTACATATGGATAAGGTAGAGGAAACCAGTCACTACATAGGCTTATTATTATTTGTAAACATTGGTTTCTTGTGTTATGAGAGAAAATAATACAAGTTGAGAAAGGGATTTCTGTATTCAGTTGTGTAGCTTGTGTGTTGTGTGGGAGTTGTATTCATTTGGGTTGGCTAAGACGAGTCTTAGCACCATCACAAGAAAAAATTGTGGCAGTGCATTCTTGTGACAACAACCATGGTAACACATCGGGCATTACCATAAAGAAATGTTGATTTTGATTGAGTACCTCATGAATGGAAACCATCAACTGGAAATCTCAAACCAAAACTAACATTAGCTTGCCAAATCAAGTGAGAGTAAGTAAAGGACTTTATTATCAAGAAATTACAAGACTCAAGCAAGTTGTCCATATATGCACATTCTTCCATCAAAGCAAGAAAACCCAGACAGAATTCAAACTCTAACCAGGATCCCCTTTCACAATTGACATAGTGTAACATGCTCCTTCCTACCTAATGAGGAGATCTCGGAATTTCACACTAATGCCAAAACAAGTATATCTGGATATAAAGGTGATACTGTAAAGCTTTCTGTTACCTTTTGGGCTGTATCTGAAGTCGCGCTTGGGGAGAAAGCAGAGGTAGATTGGAAAAGAAGAGGAAGTTCTCTAACCATTAGGAACAGTTTAGTAGGACCTATAAAAAAAATCAGATAATGTTTGAAGATCTAGCAAAATCGTCTCACCAAATAATTTCCACAGACAAAAAAATTCTCAACAAGGAACCTGTATAGGAAGCAGATCCTACACCCTTTGATCAATGCCCGAATAACCTGCTCATGAACACGCCCGGCTATTTTATTACTACAAAAGAATAAATAAATAAACCAATAAAAGATTGAAGCACAATTTTTTTTTTTTTTTTTTTTTGATAAGTTTGAAGTACAAATATCATTCAAGAACCTTTTGAAAGACCTTCTGCAGCTCTACTTCTAATGAAATTGCATGCACCTCGAGGAACAACCCTTCCATGTGAAAACTGTAACTCATAAACATGCTGTGGCCGAATTGGGCTGGCTCCGAGAACCAAAATGATTCCTTGGATATCAGGAACCTCACTAAGCATCAGTTGCAAATGAAGTTTGAGACCAGAAAAGGTCTATGAACTTGCAGTTCCCATCCCCTGCTTGACCTCTCTCATTCTTCCAAGTCGTTTTCTTCGAGAAGATGCCACTTCAGCTTGTGTGGAAACCACTTCCTAAAACTTCCAATTTTTAGGCACCAAAATCAAGCCAAAATCCTACATTTAAACTACCTTTTTCTTCTGACATAACAACTTTATTCAGTATGGTGCATCAACTATATCACTGATATCCTGTACTCCTGCAAAGGAACCAAACGTAAAGTTCACTGATAAAAGGCAAAATTCAAACCTGTTAATGCAGTTCAATCCTATGATAGAAAGAGAGAAGCATGATTCTGGCTAAGCCAACAAAACAAAAACTAGATAATGAGGAACAGCCTAAGAAGAAATGACATAAAGACTCAGATACTTGAGAGTTGAGGCATTTAATTCAATTAAACAGGTCAAATACCATGATCTGTTAGCAACATGTTAGGGATTCCAAATAACGGAATCCACTCCAAAACCCCGATGCTTCAAAAAAAATATAATTTTTTTTTCTTCCTTTTTTTCCAAAACAATTATTGTGAAAAAAAAAAGAATATTTTCCATGGGATCATCAGTTGCAGGCGGTGACAGAAGTGGCTGTGTTGTTATAGTGACGGTATTACTCAGTAATACGGAAGAAAAACTTCTGCTTCTAGGAGTTAACTTTTGCATGGATTATAACACAAATTTGTAGCTTTTTTTTTATTTCCTGCTTTCTTCTCTTCTACAGATAATTACCCATTTGCCAAACACAGTTTTAGCTATAGTTTGGAAGCTCTTCAAGAACACCCATGTAGTTTCAAAATCGAAGGAACCTTAAAAAGTTAAAAATGCATCAGAAACCTAAAATAACCCCATTTGGTTACTGAGAAAACCCAAGAAAACAAAATAAAAATAAATTATAATGTTCAATAGAGAGCAGGTTTGCAGGTTTGGGTCCAGTGGTCTCAAGCAATGAAAACATTAAGAATCAAATTTCCAAATTCTCATGCTTGCCTATTTTCCTGTCAACCAAAAACAAAACATTGATGAACTTACGAAGGGATTTGCTGGTGCATGTAAAGAACGAAACCTAGGACGTCTTTGACGACATGAAAGACAAGAGAACTGTCCATTGAATCAGCCGGCGTCTCGATCTCAGTGACCTCCATGTCCGATCGTCGCCCTTCCGTCGTCTTGGAAGCAAGCGCCGAGAACCAACGGCTCCTCAGGTGAATTGGATTTAAGATGCTCCGTTTAAATCATGTTCATAGGCATTGGAGGGAAACCAAGGCCTCAAAACACAGCGTTTTGGTGAACTCCAGATGCAAATGCAACGGATAAACATAAAACGCTGCGTTTCGACGTAGTGATTTTTTTTTTTTTTTAATAAATACACAATTTTGTTCCAAATCTCCTTTGCTAACCATCGAGCTGAGCACCTTATTAACAACGGAGATTTTGACTAGTGATTAGCCGATGAAACGAAGATTACATTCATCCATTTTGTAATACATATATTCTATTCTTAGAGTTTTGTACGGAAATGCTTCGCTTCGGTAAAAAAAGATAAAATTAATTTTAAGAATAAACTATCGACCAACCGACGACGACAAGAACTCGAACAAATGATAATTGATTTGGGCGCAGGTTCGCAAACCAAAAACGATTCGCTTAAAGTTAACCAGAGCTAATCGCCGCCAACGCTTCAACTCGCGCTAATCGATATTTACCGCCGACAACAACGTGACTAATTAATTCATTCACGACAGTTAACAACGCAAATTGGTCGTGTATTTCTTACAATAATTTTTTCTCTTGATTGGTGGGTGGCCTCTGGTAGAATATTTATGCTTGAGTATAGCCCCTTCCATGTTACGAGATTTTGGTTGTGATTTTTCTTCCTCTTCTTCATTGTCTTCCACCTCTTCGTCTTCAGCTTCATCTTCTTCCTTTTCCCCCTCCACCTGCTCCTCTGCTGCTTCTTCCATCCTTCTCATTTACACAAAACCCTTTTGTAGAAATCCATATCAAACTCCTCAGTGTGTTCCTTTTCACACTCAGTTCTCCTCAACAATTTAAAATCAAATATAGAATTTCCATCCTATCGAAAAACCAAAAAGTCTCCCTCTTCTACAGATTTCTCCATAAGAAATTGATGGCAACCATTTACAAAGAACATGCTCTTTCCACTCACTTACCTCCACTTGCCAAACTCTCCCAAAAAAATATACGGCCAATTATCGCTATTGTCGTCGGCAGCAAATAAAATCCAATTCAAAAAGCCACAGGAAATGGAAAGAAATCAAAACTTCAAATCTTAAAATTTTCAGTTCTTAAGATGAACGAAAACCTCCACTACTCGTCAGTTCAGCTACTCAATTTTCAGGAAACCAGAAAACCAATTCACTCAAAATCTCCACTCCTCCTCAATTTCGTCGCAGTTAAACAGTTAGCAAAATCACACGAGAAAAAACATCAGCTGCAATTGCCGTTGTTGCCGTCGACGACAAATGAATTAATTCAAATACCACAATTGACGTCGATAGCAATTAGCTCTGCTTTAAAACCACTGCTGCTCGCGACTTCCGCACAACCACCACTGCTCGAAGGTCGGCATCACGACGGTTGATCAATAGCCATAACCAAACTAATTTTATTTTATTTTTTCTCAAATTCCTAAACATTTCCTGTATTAAAACTATTCTTATAAAGACTCGAAAGTTATTCAGCTCTTACAAGGACTCGAGCTTTGTTGGAACCCTCCCCAACACCCACCCCTTTACTAGGACTCCGAGTTTACATCTACCACTCCACCCCATCTTACTCACTTGAGTTTGACTCAAGGAACAGTTACAAAAATTTAACAAAAATTTTATTTATAACTTGAACCGTAATTTACCCACCTTTGCTTGTTTTTCAAAATCAATAACGCTACAGAAAACAAATGAAAAATATTCTCAAAAATCATCACACTAATCCTCCAACTGTTTTTTTCAAAAGTAATTTAACCCACCTTGTTTTTTAATAGACCACAAAAAAAACCAAATTAAAGTTTTTGTTCAAAAATTACCAAATGTTTTGTTACTGGGGTGCAAGTAATACTTTCAACAATGATTTTCAAACACAACCCAATTGACGTAGAAAGTAGAGACAAATGACTTTGAGTGGTACAAGGTCTTTCTGGCTCTTGAGAGAATTTGCTTCAAATGGTTTAGTAAGAAAATATTTGTTATTTTCATTTCTACTTGTCAGCTCATCTTTACTGCTAAGTTTCAAACCATCCCCTGTTTTCAGTGACCAGCAATGAAGCAATTAAATGGCTGAATCTACCATAAACCAAGCCCATCAGATAGCCCAAAACTATACATTTAACTACTGCGGTGCGTATATAACTTAACAATTTTCGTCCATATGAAATCTGGAATTTAAGGTACAGAAGCCAGATAGAAAACCTAGGCTGGAGAACATCATCCAGGAATGAGATTTGAATACTGGCGTCTTCTAAATCTCTGGTCCCGATCTCAAGAACTAGGTATTGCAGGAGGTTTACCTTGAAGCTGGAGGTATTTCTACAACCTTGTGTTGAACTGCATAAAAGGTAACTTCTCCCTGGTTACTGGGCAATAGAGAAAGGGGGAAGAATGATTCTTAAATGTCTATATGATATGGTATTACCGTGATTTATCACTGGCTGCTTTGGATTTCATATGCCATATCGTCTCAGAGCTTTGCTCAAACCTGGCATTACATTATATGCTTGATAGGATCTTCTGAGTTCAATGATGGAACCCACCTGGATGAAAATGGAAGATGGGTTCATCAGAAAAAATTGCAATTTGTTAAACGACCAACTCTCCTAAAAGCTTAAACTTGTAGAAATTGGATTTAATATGAATATCATGCTTCAACACCCTCCCTCACGTGCATGCAACCCACATACCCGAGCAAATGGAGAGTTAGAGTCCATAAACACTTATCAAATCAACAAATGGGGATCAAATATTCAAATTTGCACGAAGAGGGTTCGAACCCAAGACCTCTTGCCAAACCAAGCTCTGGTATCATGTTAAACGACCAACTCTCCTAAAAACTCAAAATTGTAGGATTTGGATTTAATATGAATATTATGCTTCAACACAATTCAAGGAGTCAAAGAACCATTTCAAGTAAAACCCTCATTGTTGATTCCAATTTTTCCCATTATTTTCGTATATGTAATAGTGCGAAAAGAAGGCACGGCTCTAAGTTGTTCAAGAATAGTGGCGTTGAGTTTCTCGACCTTTTTGCCTTACTTAGGAATAGTCAGTTCTATTTCTCGATAGGAGTAATGCCAACTCACGATCCCCTTAGCATTTTTGAGAAAACATTCTAAACCTATATTCCAAGCCGTAAAAGTCCGGTGTAAGCATATGCATCTGAGGCTGTAACTAATTTTCAAACGGAACATAATGGATCAGGAGAGTTCCTAAGCATATCCCTAAGCATAAGTTGCTCAGGTACATGCCAGTTACAAAGTTCAGTTTCAATATCATTCGGTAGACTAATTCAAATACACTCGTATTAACAAGGCCTAAGGTTAGGATTGGACTTACAATGATAAGAACTGATGTAAACCCTATTGAAAATCCCTGATTGATACGGCGTAAATAATGATCAAGTACTGTTGATGTTGTGGCCAAGATACTAAGTAACAGACCCCCTGCAAAAATTTCACCATAGAAGAACCACCAAAAAGGGGAATGCAAACAACAAAAAAACAAACAAATACGGTGGTTAAGAACTGGAATTAATATTGGAATAAGCATGAACTAAAGAATATGTTGGTTATTACATCAATAGAACATTACTTACCCCAAAAACGTGTCGATGCCTGTACCTTTGTTAGGTATTCTATGGTAGCCTTTCCTGGTTTTATGTTTGGTATTCTGGCACCCATCTTATTTAAGTAATCAGCAATTTCCTTTGGCATGTTGGCCTAAATAGGAAATTTACTCGTTATAAAATAGGACGACACTTTTTTGACAAATGTATCATAACCAACCTAATCATACTTACACCGATCATAATAAATGTGCAATCATTGAAGTATTGATCATAATATATGTGCAATCATTGAAGTTTTCAGGAAAGTTATATCTTTCAAAAACAAAAGCTAACCATGATTCACAAGGCATATCAATCAGGTATGTTCATTTTTTTTTATTTTTTTTTTTTGATCGATAAAAGCTGAGCAAATATTATTAACAAAAAAGGAAGAAACAAAAACTCGGTTTCCCATGATATACAGGAAGTAAACAGGAAGAAACCCAGCCAAACAAAGAGAAAGGCTACAAAAAACACCTACCAACCCAGCAAAACAACTTAGAGAATGCATAAAAAAATTCTTACAAAAGAATCCTCCCCCAAATCTAAAAAACCAGCCCAAAAAGAAAACAAGCTTATAAAGGAATGCTTTAGTTTGGGATAGGAGAAGGGCATATCTTCAAAGACTATACGATTTCTCTCCTTCCAGATTGCCCAAATGAAACAAAGGGGCGCTGCCATCCACAGATTTTTTATCTTTTTCCTTACGGGAAAACTCGTCCACTCCAAAAAAAGGTCCTTAACCCCGAAAGGGCAGACCCAACACAAGCCTGGGACATAGATGAGGCCCTCCCAAGGACTCTACACCGAAGGGCAGTGAATCAAGAGATGGTTAAGATTTTCCTTAGCTTTGCCGCACAAAGGGCATCTACTAGCCAGCTGAAAACCCCTCTTCTTTAGATGCTCTATAGTGAGGATTTTCTCCCACCAAACTTCCTAAGCAAAAAAACTCACTTTTGGGAGCACCAAATTGTTCCATAGCAATTTCCAAGGGGCTGTTTTGTCCGCAGCACCTTCCAGAAGAGTGACATTGGCCCGAACAGTGTAAGGACCATTTAAATCCCCCTTCCAAAGAAGCTTGTCCTGTTCCATCTGATTAGTTCTACTATTATTAATCAAACTCAAAAAAGACTGGGCTTCACCAATCTCCTACCATTGAACTACTTACCAAAACTAGGCCACCATGCACCAAGACCCTAGAATTGTCCCAAACATCAACAACTTTTAACCTCCTTTGATAACATATATAAGTTTGGAAAATGTCATAAAGAGGGATCTCTACACCAAGTGTCCTCCTAGAATCGAATCCCCTACTTCCATCCCCACTAGCAAAACACGCTTAGCTTCATTAGACCTATCTCCTTGCTAATATCCTTCCAAGGCCCAACCTGCACTACTCTTGTGGTTTTAGTATACCAGCCTCCTTCCTCCACCAAGTATTTAATGCTAATTACATCTTTCCAAAAGGAATTGTCCTCCACCAAGTATTTAATGCTAATTACATCTTTCCAAAAGGAATTGTCCTCCACAGTGAATCTCCAAATCCACTTTCCCAAGAAAGCTTTATTGACCAAAGAGAGGTCCCTAACGCCCAACCCTCCTTTTTCTTTACTTGAGCAGATCATGTTCCAAGCCGCTTAAATGAAAGTTTCTCTCAAGGTGCCCCTCCCAAAGAAAATCTCTAAATCTTCTCCGTACCCCAGCTTTTTACTCCCAGACGTAAGAGAGAGGAGAGAGAGAGAGACATAGTACCGATCGGGAGGTTTGAAAGGGTGCTCTTTATGAGAGTAAGTCTTCCCCCTTTTGAAATGTGTTGCCTCTTCCAACTAGCTAACTTTCTCCTGAACCTTTCTTCCACCCCATCCCATATTGAAACAGAGTTACAATACATGCCCAAAGGAGGCCTAGCTGCTTGTCGAGGTTCCCAATTCTGCACCCCAACTCATTAGCCAAGAGAACTAGATTCTCCACATTTCCCACTGGCATAATGGAGCTCTTATCCAGATTGATATTTAACCCGAAATGGCCTCAAACCAAAGCAGAATCCAGCTCAAATAGGCCAACTGATCTCTGGAATCCTTGCAGAAAACCAGGGTATCATCTGTGAACAGCAAGTGATTTAACTGCAACTCATCCCCACTTCTATTCACAAACTTATGTCCTTGTAAGAAACCTTCTGAAGCTACCTTCTCCATCAGGATTGAAAAAACTTTCATACCAAGGACAAAGAGATACGGGGACAAAGGATCACCCTGTCTTAAACCCCTTTAGTTGTTGAAAAAACCAGTAAGGCTACCATTTACTAGGACAGAAAAAGAGGCAGTGGTAACACACTGTTTTATCCAAGACACCCACTTCGGCCCGAAACCCATCTTCTGCAAGACCCCAAATAGGAACTTCCAATTTATGTTGTCATAAGTTTTTTCAATGTCCAATTTGCATAAAATACCTCTCTCCTCTTCTTCACCATGGAATCAATCACCTCATTTGCTATTAGAGAGGCATCCAAGATTTGTCTACCTCCTACAAACACATTTTGAGCTTTATTTACCAAATTACTCATAACCCTCTTTAGTCTATTAGCAAGGACTTTTGCTAGCAGCTTATACAAGCCCCCTGTTATCCCCTCGGATGCCTAAGCTGTTGGTCGGATGCAAGGGCCTCATAGGTATGCCTTAGACCTATAAGGGCACCTAATGAAACAAGGCAAACCATGGTGGTGGATGGTAAGATATGGTGGACCCGCATGAGGTGCATGGTAGCATATGGTGACACAATTTGTTGCAAACAGTGAGCTCGACTTGGCAAGGGCTTCATATTTCAAATTCAAGGTTGGAACCAGAATTCAAACTTAGAGCCAAATTTTGGAAAAGGGAGGCAGATTTGAATTCAAACTCAATGAGGGAATTGGCACCTGTTGGGAAGAGACACCAAGGTTGGGAAGAGACACTGCTGTCTATAAAGAACTAGTCTCTAACTTGAGGGGGTTAGAGTGTGCCTAATTTATAATTATAAACCTTGTATGTTGAGGCGCAAGGGCACTTGACATGGTTGCACAAGTTGAGATTTGCTCGTAAAAACTAAGTGTCCTATACGACAAGCTGCGAGACACGAGGGAAGGTCACAAAGAGTTAGCAACCGCATTAATCCAAAAAAGAGAAAAATTCCTTTGTGCTTGATTCGGGGTGCGATAAGTAGATTCGAGCACCAAAAGATGGTATCGGGAAAGAGAAGAACCATGGCCCGTGCTTGGAAACAATCGTTAGATCAGCCCAAGGAGGAAGAAACTGTGGATCGCATTTGCACTCCAATGAAGAATGAGTTTGAAGTGCAACAAGCACCTACGGAGGCCAAATATAAATATGCTGGGAAAGGATCGATGCCCCCAAACCGATCCGCAGCATTGATGGTTGAGTACCGTGGAGGCAAGAGTGCCCATGGGGCAAAAATCTCAATCCCGAAAAAGGTCAGGCTCAATGTCCCCTACCGTGCTCCGTGCCCCATGTATACGTGTACTGCAACCAAAGGGGCCTGAGGCGCTAGGAACGCTAAAGAATTGAAAATTTTCCTATGAGACATGGGAGCGCTTCTTCAAGGTCGTCATGCCCAATGAGGAAATGGTGTCAATAACTAGCATGTACCTATCTGGTGAATCAAAGTTATGGTGGCGCACTCGGATGGGAGATGATGCAGAGTCTGGAAGGCCCCAGATTACTACTTGGGAGACTCTAAAGAGGGAACTAAAAGAACAATTCCTACCCACAAATTCAGCCTGGCTTGCAAGAGAATCCTTGAAGCGGTTGAAGCACACAGGTTCGGTAAGGGAATCCGTTAAGGAGTTTAGTTCCATCATGTTGGATATCAGGAACATGTCCAATGAGGACAAGTTATTCAACTTTATTTCGGGACTACAAGGTCATAATGCATCAACTCTCAAGAGACAAGAGGTCAAGTGGACCGCCTACCGCACGAATGGACTCCACATTCGTGGACTACAAGATGGCAAATACAACATCAACACCACAGGCAAGTCCAAGACAGATGGGGGTAAGAAAGGCAAGGCAGAGAGAAAACCTTCATTCAATAAGAAGGCTAGTTGGAAAGGAACTAAGAAAGGGGCTGCAGAAACGAAGCCTATGGAGACAACCACAAATTTTGTGCAAACAGATAACCGTAGATTCTGAGATGCCTATTTGGCAATGGCCCTCATCGAGCCAAAGACTGCCCCAAGAGGGAAAACTTAGTGCCTCGTCATCAGCGATGACAAGGCTAGTGATTAATCCGCATTCACCTCCCGAGTGAATCCTTCTTTGCAGCTTGCTCAATGCACCAAGCAGAGAGAACCAACCGCAGAAAACTTTGATGCATGTTCAGGTGCTAATCAATGGGATCCGGGTAAAGGCAATGGTAGACAGTGGTGCTACGCATAATTTTGTTGCAACCAGTGAAGCCTCGAGACTCGATCTGAAATTGGTAGATGATGATAGCCGGATCAAAGCAGTGAACAATAAGGCTCAAAGAATACAAGGCATTGCCAAGGATGTCCTGCTGCAAATTGGTGAATGGAAGAGTAAATGTAATTTACTTTGTGTTCCATTAGACGATTTCAATCTAATCCTTGGGATTGATGTCTTCCTCAAGTCTAAGGCTGCTCTGATTCCCCATTTGGGTGGACTTATGATCTTAGAGGAGAAACAACCCTGCTTTGTGCCCACAGTGAAAGGAAAGGCGGAGAAACATGGCAAGGCTAAGATGGTGTCGGCCCTCCAATTGAAGAAAGGGCTTAAACGGGGGCAAAAGACATACCTTACGGCGTTGGTAGAAATCTATGAAGGACATAATGTTGAAGTTCCTGATTCTGTGGTTGGGATACTAAAGGAATTCAGAGACATCATGCCTTCAGATTTGCCTAAAGAGTTGCCTCCTCGACGACCCATTGATCACAAGATAGAGTTACTGCTAGGGGCCAAACCACCCGCCCAAGTCCCTTACCGGATGACCCCTGCAGAATTGCTAGAACTGAGAAAACAGTTGAAAGAGTTACTGGTCAGTGGGATGATTCAGCCCTCGAGGGCTCCATTTGGTGCACTTGTTTTGTTCCAAAAGAAGCATGACGGATCGTTGCGCATGTGTGTGGATTACCATGCCCTAAACAAGGTAACCATAAAAAAAAAGTACCCGATTCCTTTGGTGGCCAAATTGTTTGATAGATTGGCAAAGGCTCGGTACTTGACAAAACTGAACCTGAGATCAAGCTACTGGCAAGTCCGGATCGTGGAAGATGATGAGGCAAAAACCACATGTGTAACTCGTTATGGTTCCTATGAATTTCTTGTAATGCCATTTGGGCTCACAAATGCCCTGGCAACATTTTGTAATTTAATGAATGATGTACTGTTTGACTATCTCGATGCTTTTGTAGTTGTATATTTAGATGACATTGTGGTGTACAACCAAACTCTAAGTGAGCACGAGATGCATTTGAAAATGGTGTTCCAGCAGCTTAGGGAACACAGACTGCATGTGAAGCCAGAAAAAGTGCGAGTTTGCAAGAGAGCGTACTTCATTCCCGGGTCAAGCAAGATCTCGTGGAAGGCGATTCGGGAGTGGATGAAAGAAAGGTGCAAGTCAGGATTGATCGGCCACCCCTACCAGCGGGGACAGAGTTGCGGTCATTCCTCGGATTAGTAAATTACTACCGGAGATTCATAGTATACTTCCAAAGATTGTTTCTCCATCGATAAATTTGTCAAGAAAGACAGAGTATGGACTGGACATAGGAGGCCCATGGCTTTGAAAGCCTCAAATGCTTCATTCTAAAGAACCAGTTGTTGCAATTCGCCTAATCCGACTTCCTTCAAGTTCGTGACCGATGCTTCGAACAAGGCCCTTGGTGGAGTCTTGGTGCAGGAGGGACACCCCGTGGCATTTGAAAGTCGGAAACTGAATGGGGCAGAACAGCGTTACTCAACACATGAAAAAGAGATGACAACAGTGGTGCACTGTCTGCAACAATGGAGGCATTACCTCCTAGGTGGGATTTTTACAGTGGTGACGGACAATGTGGCAAACACCTTCTTCAAGACACAAAAGAAGTAGAGTGCAAGGCAGGCCCGTTGGCAAGAGTTCCTGGCCGAATCTAACTCAATGGTTTCATCGCCTAGTGGCTACACAACATTGCGCGAACTCGCCTGAAGAGGTGGTGGCCTATATCATGACTTTCATTTAAGTCATCTCAGCCTCAATAATGAGCGGATTAAGAAGGTCGGCAGGACTCATGCGGATATGAGAAATCGAGACAAAGAAGTCTGGAATGGGAAACCAGAAAAGTACTCGGGCCGGAAAGTGATCTCCTGTGTTCAAAGGAGGAAGGTTCTATGTTCCGGGCCGGGTGGATCATGGAAAGAGTTGTTGGAAAGAAACCCATGATGCTAAGTGTGCCATCCGGAGGAGGACCATGGCGTTGTCAGTCTGTGTCCTATTATCGCCAAGAATGGGTGACGACGTACAGGCGTACGTGAAGTCTTGTTTGGTATGTCAGTTGGACTAGACTGAGAAGAAAAAGATGGCTGGCGTCGCGGCACCTTCGCTTCATACTAGAAAGCCATGGCAAGGTTCCATGGATTTCATCACTCTGATTCCCTTAAGGTCCGTGAGTGCAACCATCTGTCGCGGGTTGATCGGCTCTCCACGTGATTCGCATTCATGGCGCACCGGCTAAGTATGTCCATCAAAGAGGCGTACCAACTCGTTTTTCTGCCATGTGGTGAAACACTCGCCGCCAAGGACATAGTCGACAACGGGTGCTAGATTCACAGGACGCTTTTGGGGGGAACTCTTCAAGCTCTTAGGTTCGAAGTTGAAGTTCTCCACAGCAAATCATCCTTAAACAGACGGCCAGACCAAGAGGATCAATGCATTATTGGAAGAATACTTATGCATGACGCCACGTGTAAAACCGTGGATTTGGCTTGACACCGCTTTCGCTTGTGTTACAACCGCATAGAGCTTCGCAACAGGATGAGCCCTTTCGAGTTGGCTGGTCACAAAATGAGAACCCATTAGATGTGGCAAAGCAAAGAGTTTGGGGAGACATCCGGCAAAGACATCGACTAGCATTTCCGGCTGTGAGATGTTCCGATGAGGCACCTGAAAGCCTTGAGAAGGCAGCTAAGAATGAAAAAAGTATGCGACAAGATTGCTTGCGCCTGAATTTCAGATCAGTGGATAGCATTGTTAAAACTTACCTCATCCCGAAAAGGTTAATAGTAAGACTCGGCAAAGAGGGCTGATACCCAAGTTTGAGGGACCTTTCGAGGTGATCAAGAAGGTGGGTG
This sequence comes from Tetrastigma voinierianum, assembly GCA_016808115.1. Classification (NCBI taxonomy): domain Eukaryota; kingdom Viridiplantae; phylum Streptophyta; class Magnoliopsida; order Vitales; family Vitaceae; genus Tetrastigma; species Tetrastigma voinierianum. The sequence continues at coordinate 64,562 of JAEQBH010007558.1, read as the reverse complement.
AAGTCGCTTACATGCTAAAGTTGCCTGAAAGACTGAAGTTGCATCTGACATTCCATGTCAATTTTTTGAAGCCCTACTTTGAAGATGCAGAACCAGGAAGGGCACAAGTAAAACGTACCTCCCTTACCATGAACCGCTTGCGAGGGGTGGAAAAGATTCCATCCACGTAACCATGGGGCAAGTAGAAAGAACTCCATTTAATCACTTGTTCGCGGAAAGATAGTTCGGAATCAAATGCTACATGGGAGCGGATGTAACACTTGCAGCTTGAAGGCAGGCAAGAATATTCACATTAAGTCGACGAGGGCTTCACTAAAGGAGGGGAAGGGTTTCAGCCACCCTCTGATGCCTAAGTTGTCGGGTCGGATGGCAGTGGGCCTCACAGTATGCCTGCACTCATGAGGCACCCACGAAACAAGGCAACCATGGTGGTGAATGGTAAGATATGGGGCGACCGCATGAGGTGTATGGTAGCATATTATGGTGGATATGCACCTGCAAACAGTATGAAGCTTGTTTTGAAAAGGGAGCCATATATTTCAAATTCAAGGTTTGAAACTTAATTCAAAACTTAGAACCAAAGATTGAAAAGGAGGCATTTGAATCAAACTAAGGAGGGAATTAAATTCGTCGGGGAAGAGACACTGGGGCGTTGAAGAGACACCAAAGTCTATAAAGAACTATTCCTAACTTTGAGGGGGTTAGAAAGTGTGCCTAATTTCCAGAATTATAAACTCTCATGTTGAGAAGTAAGGGCACTGACGCTTTGTTGCAATACAAGTTGGGATTTGTTTCCTATAAAAACTAAGTGTCCTATACGCTACTTTGGTGAGACACTGTGAGGGAAGGTCAAGCAAAGAGCCACGACCGCACATCCAAAGCGAGAAAATTCTTATGCTTGAACTGATAGAGCAAAATCCTTTAAATCCTCTGCACCACCCTTCTTAGGAATCATGACAATAAACATAGCATTTAAACTCCTAACAAACTTCCTAGTCTCATGGAAATCTCGAAACATTCTCATTACATCATCTCTTACAATATCCCAACACGATTGCCAAAACGCAACAGTGAGGCCATCCGGGCCAAGAGCCTTGTCACCATTTAGATCACTCAAAGCCGAAGACACTTCTTCCATTGAAAAAGGTATCTCCAACTAGAGGCTTCCATATCATTCAGTCTGGAAATGTTCATATAATCAAATTAACATTGTCACGTATAACTTTGAACATATCATATCATTACTCTTAAAACAAAGATCGTTAATCTTAAATTTCAAACACAATCTAATATGACTCAACTAATGCATTCATACATGGTAATATTCTAAAACAAAATATAATCTATTTCATTTTGAATTAAAATTTAAATAACATTCTGATATTGAATCAAAGTTTAGGAATTGCAGCCATGGTGCTCAGTCACAACATTCACCAAAAGAAGGAATATTTCATTACAAAAACAAGAGGTTACAGCCTCAAGGGATGCAGAAGTCAGGCTCAGGTGGTAAGGGGTTAGGATAAGGGCAATGAAAAATCCTGGTTCAATTCATGTCTCAACAAAAGAAAAGAATTACAGCTATAGGGGACAAGAATCCCTTTGACCAAAGGAAAACAGCGAGGAAGACAAAAGATCACAGAAGCAAATCAATACAATGATGCTTTGCTAAAGCACATATAAGGCAAGTGTAATGTTGTGCAACTATATTCAAAACTATTAGATCTTTGCATTTGTATAGATCTTGGTTTAAATTTATGAAAATCTGCAGAATTTATCATGCTTGCAACGACCAAAAATGACTACAAAATGAAACTCTGAACCATGGATACAATGAGCATAAATGAGTACATGAAAACAAAAACATAGTCTACAGTATTTAAATAAAATAGCATAATTTATTTCAAAATAAACATTGTCAGCAAAATTTAAATCAACTCATAAATAAAAATTTAGAATAATGCAATAATAGGTTGAGAAAGATACTTACAATGTCAAATATATTGAAAACAAAGACAAAAAATGCATAAATTGAATAGTAAACCCATGGCTCTGCACCAATAGAAGTTACAGGGTTCAATATCTCTTTGACATGTTCCCAGAAGGGTGAATGTAGGAGACTGTCAAGAATGATTCGTGTTAGTATAATAAATCATTTAATTAAACTAAGGTACTTAATGCCTAAGAAAAAACAGTAACATTGGTATACTGAAAGACACGTGCATACATTACTCATCTCCAAGGGGAAGACACTGTTTTCAATAAGCCTCTTTAATGTGAAAGATTTTAGGAAGTTTAAATTACTCTGATCACCCAATTAGGACTATTTTTGTTACTTTCTCTTAAATTGCCTCCAAAACTGGCATTAACAAATGGCAAACACCAAATGATGTATGCTTGCAGCACCAGAAGGAGGCTTTCACTATTCCTAGGACATAAGTAATTTCTCTTTGTCATCTAGAAATGGATGAATCAATGACACCAATATCGGATGAAGTAACCTTGCAAGAATGCCAGGGAATGCCAAGAGATAGGCAGTAGTGAGAACCGGCTGCATTCCTGATGGATTAATATTGAATGGAATATAAGGCTCCACCTCTGTAATTGGAGAGTCGTCTCTGTCCAAAACACAGGGATGCCAATGGTAAGTGTCAGCACTTATAGATCATCTTACTAGATCTTAGAAGTCAAACTTAGAGTAACCATAATTGTACATTTTTTTTTTTATGGATGTAACCATAATTGTACATATATAGAGCTTATATTCTCCAGAAGTATAGAAAAATATCCAGTTGCCTTCATGATAAATCATCACAGGTGAAATTTTGAAAAGAAAACACATGATTATAACATAAATTCATTTTTCTAACAAGATACCAAATAAAGTTTTTTAACTGATAATTTGCATCCCAGAAAAAACTCCTAGGCCTTCAGAGAGGTGATGGGATTACCTAGTAGCAGAGGCAAGTTTGAAGCCATAGTATTGCAGCTTGATTTTCCTGCAACCTCAGTCACAAACAACAGCCCACATTGCAGACCACGGTGAAAACACCTAATACTGCAAGTATATATGGCCACTCAACTCACAAACACCACCTGCAGAATAGTAGAATCAAATCTGACAATTAAGCTAAATTTGAGAATATTTAACATGAATATGTGGGAATCAATTCTATATTTTGAGAATTTCATTCCGTATTAAATCAAATTTTGCTCACTACAAGTGGAATTCAAATGCGTGAGTTTTTAGTTTTACATAAATATCACTTTGAGCCATTAAAAGCTCTAAAATTTCATCCTCAATCAAACTCTATTAATTCCCAAAGTATTACAAATTATAGAATTTTACTTTTTTTTAATCAATAAATAGAAATAGTACTGAAAAGTGTCAAAAAGGGGCTCGCCAAAGTAAACATGATGTAACACAATGTACTCATGTTAACCCAGAGTTGACAGCTTAGTTATTTCCAATAAGTAACAAGAGGCAATCTTGACAAATTTAATAAACAGCTACCACCATCACTAAAAAAAAAAAAAAATCTATATTCCAAACTCCAAAACAACTTAGATAAAAAGATCATCATTTTGAAGGATCACATAATGGTTTCAGCAACCAACCTGATAACTGAACCAACATCTTGTACAATGTGTCTGTATAGCCAGTCAGAATTCCCACACATATGATTAGCGATGATCCTTGACCTGATGTATGCATTACCAATACGAGGTTAAAAAATCAAGCCCATGACTAGAATTAAATCGATTAAACAAAATTTTCATGCTAGATCACTCATGAGCGAACAAGACCAATGCAACAGGAGAGGAAAATTTTCATGCTAGATCCATCATGGGGAAACAAGACCAATGAAACAGGAGAGGTGTAAGACTTCCTTTTCAGACAATGTTGTTCATGACAGAATCATACAAAAGATATAGAATTAACTGATGGACCATCAATCCTCCCTTCCATCCATGTTTTATGGTTTTGAAAATCTTCTTTCCACTCCTAATAACTATAGTTAGGAAGACCATTTTTCTTCCTTTGGTTAAATGAACCCAGAGACATCACAAGCATGCCTCACCAAGAACTTCCCAGAAAAAAAGGTCCAAAGGTACATGACAACAGTGAAACTTGAAAACCAGCTTAATTGGCAACCATTAGATTCGATAATATACATACTGTGATTATGTGATACAAAAGTTATAGAAATTTAGCAAAAAAGAGTGACAGTAATAAATATGTGAATCAAAATGAAGAGGAAGTACCAAATCCAGATTCTGATATTTTGTCACAGATCCATGTCATAGTCATTGCACCGCATACCAAGAAAAGAGTTGTAATCATCACATGCTTCACCCTGAAATTGCCATCTAGTTGTAATGAAGCCAATTTCTTTCAAAAATAATTAATTGAACTAAGCAAATATAATTTAGGTTACCAAGAAAACATTTATTGTGAAATAATTAAAATCAATAAACAAGAAGCTGTAAAATATTTCAAAAATAATTTTAAATGAAACCATTAAAAAAATAAAAAACAAAAAATAAAAGAAAGAGAGAAAAACATTGCATATGCAGCAATATGAGTTGTACAAACTGTACGGCTAAAAAAGAGGCAGTGATTTAAACAACTACGCAAAGGAGGAAATGGATGGACAAATCTTCACAAAATGTATTTTTGATTTCTATTTCTTATGAAACTCCATCTTCCTATTTCAATATCTCATGAGGTGTCTTTTTTTAATTTTGATAAGTTTGAATCGACAATATTTTGTATGCTCGACTACCCAATATTAAGAATCATCATTATCACTTTTCTAGCATGAGATAATTGGAAGAAATGGTTATCCATTGGGAGATATTAACATCTAAAACTGACGTGATGGAGAAAGAAAATACCAATTCGAGTCATTTCTCCACAAAATAACAACAAGCAGCACAAGCTGATCCATTTACAGGGAAGAATTAAGAGTAATTTCCCAGCTACTGCAAAAACTAAACATCGTAACAACCAAATTTCAGAGACCTGGTAACAAGGAACATATCTATCTACTAGTAGTGCTGTAATTTCTTTATTTGTGGAGTTAATTTTTTAAGTTGTAGTAAGAGGATTTATATATATATATATATTATCAATAATAGTAAGAAGATTTATATCCTTTTCCAACAAAAAAATTAGGTTTATGAACTCAACAAGTATTTGCAGGCAACAAGTGGAATACTCACGAGACAAAGATGATTTGCAAGGACTTCACAGGGTGTGCAGAGAGGTGAGGAAGAGAGGAGGGTTTTTTTTTCCTTTTTCTAAATAAGTAAAGAAATTGCATTAAAAGCGCCAGAAAAAAAATGCCGAAAGTATACATGATGTATACAACACCAAAAAATAAGAAAAAAATAATTCCCTCGCTTCACTTACAGACCAAGGAGGAGGGAAATCGAGACTAATTAAGGATTGTGTTTAGTGCCATGTATTCTCTATCCTCCGTAATTTTTTACTGTTAAGCAGATCATCCCTTCTTGTCATGTACTTTATACATAATATTTTCCATACTGCCATCAAAATGCTTAACTGCATGATAACTGTCATACCATACAATATTATAGATAAAAAAAAAAACTAGACAATATTGAGTAATATATGAAAATCATCACAAGCATGTAATTATTGCAGATAAGCACATATATTTAAATTATTAAAAGAAAAGAAAAAAAATTATCGAATGGGATTCATTATAGAAAATGAGATTCTTGATTCTAAATTACCTGTGACTAGCCGCATAGACTGAGTATGTAAGCGAATAACAAGCAAGTACAACAGCCTCCAATATTGCAAAGCCAAGTGAGATCCACCATCTGAAATTAATACCGAATCCATATGGTTGCAACTTACATCATACATTAGATAAAAACAGTACTCATATTGAATTTGAATTGCAAGGACTCGTCTCACTGCTTGAGATGATTAACTAGACACACATATAACTCTTAATCTTCTCATGGCCGTCTAAGCCTTCTTTCCGCAGCTTCACTAAGGAAGGAATAACATGACAAAGTACCTGTGCACATGATTCACTATGTTAACAAAATGAAAACATGACAAGAAAATTGGGTAGAAAGCTTATTTTCAACTAATTCTGTTTCTTTATAAAGTTATGAACCAAAAGCTTCAAATGGAAATATATGAATAAAAAGAAATAACTTAATCAACTGTGTTTTGAGTTCAATGATTTCATGCTAACAAATATTATTGTAAAAGTGATCCAAAATAATCTATACAAACAGACTGTATCTTGTTAAGTTTGTGACCTTTCTGTCTAACGTTAATCACTGAACCCTCCAAGTAACTACTTCAATGTACAACACCAGGATATTACTGAACCCTCCAAGTTACTACTTCAATGTACAACACCAGGATCACACAACATTTTTTGAGAACATAGACTGAATAAAAATAGGACATTGAAGAAACATAAAAGCTAATTCAGGTGCACAAAAAAAGTAAACCTGCATAAGAATTGAGGCTGCTATCTGAGGACTGATTCCAAGCTGGAAAAGGGACAGCTTAAGCTCACCCGCAAAGTCACCAAGTTCATCTGTCAAAAACAAAGAGTCAGTGGCTACAAGGTAAGGAGCACAGAAATAGCAGCTTTTCCTCCCCTGATCAAACAGAATTAGTACTAATCATTATAATAGATAGTAGCTTAGAAATTTGATTGGATGGTGAATTTCATGCAAATTTTCCCAATTTCCCATCTCATATCACATCTAATAGCTAACCTAAGTTATAGCAGTGTTGTATATACATGCGCCTCTTCTGAAGCACTGGGGAGTTTACTATCTTTAGAGGAAATGTAATGAATCTCAAATATTTGTAAAACATCAGTTCCTTGCTTAATTCTTGAGAGCATTTCTCCTCAGATTTTTAAACATCCTTTGTTCCTGACTTCTTGTTGATCAATAACACGGAATTTCAGTAAAATATATATATACATATATATATATAGAAAAACCACAACTAAAATAGCTACTAAGTAAATACACCCAATGATCAGCTCAATAGCACAAATGTATATCAATATATGTGTGTGACTGTATACACTATGAACAGATATGCATGTATGCTACTCACCAACTGATCCAGAAGCAAAGCTAAGATAATCCTCAGGCATCAACCTTCTATCAAACCCAGGTAGAGGAATAAAATATCCAACACGACTAATTACAAGTAAGACTGCAGTCACAAATAATCTCCGTCTTATCTCACTCTTGAAAAAAGCTTCAGCAGCATTATTCAGCACAGAACCCAGGCGTGCAAAATCCAAAAATCTATTTCTGAACGTTTTAGTTCTAGGCTGCAAGGTCTCCAAGCTATTAATATCTTGTGGGCCAAGAACATCTGACCCATCATTATGTCTTTGTAGAAACAATTCATCATTTACAGACTGCAGCGTTGTTGCCTCAGCATTCAAATAGTCTCTTCGAAGCTGCTCTGAAAAATTAGCACGAAACTTTTTGTTTGCTCTTGACAAAAGTGGTTCACTTAACAGTGAAAAACGCCTTCCACTAGATTCTGACAATACCATCTTACGGGAAACATTGGTTCTGTCATAAAATGGACAGCACAATTGAAAACCACGTTCAAAATGTCCACCTGTTTGTTAGAAATAAAAGTTAACCGCTTAAGCTAGAGTAAATCAGTATGTGCAAATCTTAGTATGGCAACAATAAAAATGTACCATAACCCATTAAGCCTACATCATATAATGCAAGGCTCAACATACATAAGTATTGGATCTTTTGAAGTTTCTCAGAACAAAAATCTAGGGTATTTGCCAATCAAAAAAATATATATCTAGGGTATCCAACATTACAATCAGGGAGTAAACTTCGTTTGCTACACACTTCCTAAATGAGAATCAAAGATGACATAGGGCCTGCTCATTATGAAATAATAGCAGTTGCCAGTTCCGAAAGCAGATCAAAATAATAACCGATAAGTAAGAAATGCAAGTTACAACCGAGAGCGCGAAGCTAAATTACCCCGTTTGGCTACCAAGAAAAGCAAAGGAATTGTGAATCTTAGGGTTCAAAAAAAGCATAGCAAGGCAAATGGTTGTGATGGTACTGAGTAGAGCGGAGGTTTTGTTTGATCAATGAAAACAAATATTAACAATAATAATAATAATAACAAGACAGGAAAAAGAAAAAAAAATATTCCGACGTTTCTCGGAAGCCAAACAGATTATCAGACCTGAAATTTTGAAAGGTTTAGGAGAGAAGAATCGGGGATTGAAATGATGAGAGCTCAGAAGAGTTGCTTCCATGGCGAGACTCGCACCTCTCAAAGAGTCCAAGGGTGCTCTGGTACACAAGAAAAAGCGAAAGTGCTCATCTCTATATCCTAATCCTCTACTTCGCTGCCCACGTTCCATCTTACTGCACACGCATTTCCATTGGCCACTTGGCAATTGATGAGTGGCTGGTGGGGGGCCGCATGGTGAGCTGTGCGTTGTAGGGGTACATCGTCAAATACGGTTAATCCATATTGTATCTAAGATTCTAAAAGAATCTACCCTGTTCACAAACTAATTAAAAACAAATTTCTTAATTATTTTTACAAATACAAATTTATTTAAAAAATTAATTATACAATTATTTTTAACAAATATACCCAAATTCGTTATAATTTTAATTATTATGTATAGTACATCAAATAAAGTCAATCCTTTCGAATATAATAATTAAGGTGAAATGATACTTGCCTCAATCATTATGGTCTTAATTATTTTTACAAATACAAATTCTATTAAAAAATTAATTATGAAATTATTTTTAATAAAGATATTGTTTTTTAAAGCATAATAAAAATATTATAGGCACATTCTTCATAATCTTAATTATTATAATTAAAGGTGAAATCGATATAACTAGAACCGAATCCTTATAAAACATAATAATACTATATTTAAGCATCATACAAGTTGCAAAAGTGAAAAAAGGTCAAAAATAATAATAATAATATAATTAAACAAGTTACAAACGGGAACCAACCTTTTTTAATTTTCATTGAACTCAATGGGGCTGTATTTTCCAGTATCTGATCAATCTATGTAATGAAAGTGTAAGAGGGGCATCCCAATTCCCAAGGCAAGTGGCTACAAGATTCAAATCCTACACAAATTCACTCTCCCCTCTCATACTCTCTATATCCCATTCCCCTGATCAATGAGGAAGGAAGTGCTACTACTACATTCTGTACATTCTTCATCTCCCTCATCGGTGAACATATTTAGTCAAAAAGATCAAAAAAAACCCTAGGCTTCTCTTCTTCTGTACATTCTTCTTCATCACTCATCGTCGAATCAGATTCATGTCGACAAAGTCAGGATCGGTTCCACCGGCTTGGTAAGTGCTTCTAAGAAGAAATTCCGGATTTCTGGTAATATACATTGGATCAGACGGGAGCACCTGCATTTATTTTTTTTATTTTTTTTGTTTCACACAATAATTAGTAAAAAAAACAAAAACAAAAAAAAAAATCATAAAATCATTCTTGGGGGGGAAAGAAGGGTATACCATGGCTTAATAGTCAATTTCTCAAAGTGCTCCAAAATGTAGAGGATGCAACTGTTTCAGTGTTCTACAAAGGGGCTTCTGATAACTCATACATGAGTGAAACATTTTCCACAGATATGTCCTGAAGAAGATAATGAGTATAGTAGCTTTTAGACAAATACGCCTATTTAACACTTTTGGTACCCAATTTTTTTTTTGTTTTGGAAAAAACATAGAGAAGACAGAAACCATTTGATATATAGAAGAATAACAGTTTTTGAATATCAGTCAAACAGTGTTCTGAGTTTTTAAAAACAATTCTGGAAGAACAATTTTCAGAAACATAAACCAAATAAGCCGGCCCTAAGTTATCCACAACTGATTTGTTAGCTTACCCTTGCAATTGTGTATTCACAGAGACGCTTTGAACTTTCTTAAAAGATACTGGTCAGCAGCTCTGAGAAGATCCTGAGCAATATCCAAATCCACATCTACTGATCCTGTGTATACGTATCTGTAACCACAAAAATAAAAAGTATAAATAGTGAGACATAAGCAATTTGTGGGGAATAATCAATGCTTTTTCGTATTGAGCAACATGGCATATTCAGAAATTCTGACCTCATCATCAGCTCAAAAACATCCCATCTAATATTGGGGATCTCTACATCTTGAGCATCCTTCTCCTGCATTGGTATTCAAAACGACCATAAATAATGACTATATATATATATATATATATATATATATATATATATATATATATATATATATATATATATATATATATATATATATATATATATATATGCCTTTCTAGCTTTCCTAATTATCTCCAAGAAAATCAAAAGTGGGGGCCAGAGAGAGAGCGAGTGCTTGAAGACAGTAGATACATACCCGGTAGCCTCCATCAAACATTGCACGAAATGCATCAGAAGAAGCAAGTAGACAAATTCTGTGAGCATAGAACCGTTTCCCTGGTAAAAGGAAAGCACAGTGAATTTAATGTGATAAAGGAAAACAAATAATGTTTGAAAGCAATAACATATTTACTACCTTCGACTAGGAAGGTAACATCAGAAAGCGTAGAATTGTTTACATACTGCTCACCCAGATACACCTGCAACATAATTGAAAAAGCTTAATAGAAAATCTAAAATTTTGACCACTTTAACTTCAAAAAGAATAAAAACATGGAGGTAATACAATGTGTATCATCACTGTCATGCTACACAAATAATGAGAGGAAAGTTGTTTGACTGTGACATTTTTAAGTCAAAGGCACCTTAGACTCAAAACGAATAATATCTATGCAAAAAAGCAAAATCATTACAAATGAACAGCTTTTCCAAGTAAACTCTTGTTCAGATTTAGTTCAAAGTAATCCTGTTTCTGTTTCCAAATAGGAAGTATTTCTACTCATTCCTGTTTCTGTTTCCAAAATAATCCTGTTTCATGGAGTAGTTCTAAAGATATCTTTTATCTCAGTTCAGTACTTCATGTCAATGTTATCTTATCTCCTCAACTTGAACACAATAATGAACCTGCCACATACAAATTAGACAAAATAAGAAATGATACCTGTGGTGTTGGTGATGGAGGAGCTGCATCCATGGCACAGACTGAAGTAGCTTTTTGAGCCAGCTTGTACAATGCCAACGAAGCATCTTGTTGATGCTTTAGGCTGGTAGATTCAAGAAGCTCCAACAGCAACTCTAATCCTGCAGATGTTTTGCATATGAAGCCACAAGAATTACAAAATTAGAATCCAGCCTCAATGAATGATTAGAATGAACGTAAGTACTAGACAGCAAATGCTGACCAAAAGAGTTGGCATAATGATTTATACCATGTGCATCAAGAAAAATAATTTTTTGATGTTCAGGGGAACAAAGATGTGCAAGAGCAAGAACAATTCGTCTTTGGACAGACTTCTCTGCTACCCTCATTAGGTATAAAAGATGGTTCAATACCTGTTAAATAAAGCAATAATGATGCATTTATTATCAACACCATTCAATGTCAAATAAAATAGCTAACTGACAATAAATGCAAAGGGAGAACTGGATGATAGAATACAAAGGGATCTAGCCTATAAAGGAAAACTCACTCGCCCATGAATCTTCTCCTCTAATCTTTTTAATGTCTTTGCCACACAATCCTTAGTTGGCTGCAAGCAAATTAGCAGATGACTGAGAAACTATGAGGAAACAAGAAAGGGGGGAGAGAGCAACCCTATTCAGCTTTGAGAATGGACTGTAAAATGAAGTGAGCAGATGCATACTTGGGCTTTGAATACTCCCTCTTGAAGTTTTTGAACACCTCCAATCCTGATAAGGTCTGCAATATTATCCTACAGAAGAAACTTCAAATTAGTTCCATTGCATTCCCATTTTTAGATGAGAACGTGAGTAAAAGGAACACAGCTGCAAGTAGAATAACATCTCATGAGTGTTACAAAACCTCATTGTCTGCAAGACCATATAGAGCAAATGCAGCATTGTGTTGAAGAGATCCATTTCTTGAATCAGCTTCAACACCAATGGCACCATACCTCCATTATGAGCAATGCCATTTACAGGGTGTCCTAAACATGAAAAAACCTTTTAGTAAACCACCAAAATTCCAGGAAAAAAAACTTCAAATATGGGAAAAAATAAATAAAAATTTTGGTTTGTATTGCAACTGTTTACAGTAACTCAAGTGGTGCATCACATTATTCTAATAAAGGGAAAATATAATTTATAATAGTCTGCATATTGGGATTTGCTATGATGGAACTTAATGGAATCCAAAAACTTTGGTACAAGCATATGAACTCAAGACTGAAATGTATTCAGGTTCTCATTGGTAAATCAAAAAAACAAAGAAGGTTAGCCATTTGGTGGAGTGCATTTTGTATCAAATTAGAAGACAGTTTTTATTTTAGGAGGATTAATCTAGGTTAAAACCTTTTACTATTGTTGTTTTGGTGAAAAGCAATTTATAAGAGAGAATGGATCATTAGTTTAAAACATTGCTTCTTGCAACATTTTCCAAATAGGTGATTGTATCTGTAAAGTTGAAAAAACAAGTTTGTCCCAAAATTGTCAATTATTACCCTTACCTTAAGATTCTCACAAAACCCTACAAAAACTCTCTAACCAATTACCCCATCTTTAGTCTTTCATCCTCAAATTTAGCAACTCAAGGGATTTGTATATTTTAAAATGACTAATCTTTTTTCTATAAATGATGTTTTGATTCTTCAATATTAATATTATGTTAATGTCCTTATTAGTTATTTTACATAATTAAGTAATTATCAACTATCCACTAAATTTAATCAAACACATTTATACAAATAGCTAATAGAATCAACTAACAACAAACAACTAATACAACACTTAACAGCTATCAGCTATCCATTAATTGACAAACATAACCTATATGTCTAAGCACTCAACAATAGAATCAGAGAAGTAATAACCTGTGCCAACCTCCCTAGAGCAAAAGCTGACATTTCCCTAAGCTGCATATCAGGAGCCTGGAGCATATTAATTAAAGGCTGAACAGCACCTCTCTGTACAATGTGTGCCTGCATGAACCTCATGTTATAACATTACTGAATGTGAATTGAGAAGAAAAAAAGATACATGATACTAAGAAACAATACAAGAGCAAAATCAATAATCAGTTATAATAGCACTTCTTAAGTAATGACACATAAGTTTTACAATTAGAGTAAAATGATGAAAGAATATTTAATCCACCTTGCAATCTGAATCAGCAGCAGCAAATTGCCCAAGTAACAATGCTGCTTCTCTCTGGCTCTCTGTGCAGCTGGACCTGTCATTAAAGTAACACTTAAAATTTGGCCCAAAATAATCACCGATAAACCTCCTGGAATTAACAAATTATAAACCTTAGACAATTTGCAGACAATCAGAAAGCACGGCATAAAAATAAACACAAAAACCCCAGGAGGCAATACCTGAGCAATTCAATAATAGGTTGTAAAGCTCCAGCATGAAGAACATCTTTCTTTATGTCAGGGGATGAGTGAACCAGATTCCCAATCACACCAACCTGATGGACTCCAAAACAAACAATCAGTTAATGCAAAGCAAAGGAACAAAATTCCCAACAAAACCAAAGCAAAAGTTCTAATTAAAAACTTATGATGAGAGCTAACCGCTTCATAGTGTACACCCGTGTCCTCAGATCGGAGCATTAGAACAAGCATAGGTAAAGCATTGCATTCCACAATCTGCAAAATTTGTAATTTCGGTCACTGACAATGGTTATGCCCTCAAAAAGGTTATGAAAGAGGAAAAAATCACTAACCTGGTTTTTATTGCCATCGTTTTTAAATGCAAGTGTTCGCAAAGCTCCTGCAGCTGCTCTCTGAACCTTTGTGTCAATGAATTTAAGCAACTCAACCAGAGGCGGGATACCACCTTCAATCCTGAGCACAGAAACAAATGTATCAATAAAAGGTACGACAGAATATATGTAGCAACTAAAATTTATACAAAGAAGCACACCTGACAAGGGTTTTGATGTTGCTGTTCTCATGAGCAAGGTTTGTAATTGCATCAGCCGCTCTCCTTACAACACCGTTGACTGCCCGAGTTTTATAACCAGCCCTATGCCTTTTGAGAAGTTGCACAAGAGGAGGCAGAGCCCCTGCATCAACAATGAGTTGCTGATGCTCTGGCTGCTCGATATTTAGAGAAAGACTAGTTTTGCTTAGTGAGTATTCTATGACGCTGAAAACGCTTCTGAGCAAACAGAATCTAATAACAAGACTTGGAATTAAATTTATCAACGCTAATTATGAGGAAAGTTTAGTACCTTTACAGCGAGGAGTCCAATTGCGAGGGCACACCCTTTCTCAATCTCATGTTCGAATGGAATCGGGCTGCTATCGCCTTCTGCCAAAGGTGCTGGTGACTGGAGATGCCTAACCAGAGCCGGCACTACTTGACAATCAACGATCTCATTCGCGATGTCATCTGCGGGAAGAATCATAATATTAAGATCCGAATTCTATAGTTTGCATTGATAATATTTCAATTTTCTTTTCTTTGATATTTATCTACTTTCGCAAAACAGAAAGGATTACGAATCCCGATCAGAACACAATCACTGTATCCGACATATCAGCATAGTACAAAAATCAAACCAAAAAAATGACGAAACTGATGTGGAGAACAAGTAAGACACAACTTTCGACCCAATTAAACTAACTAACTCAGATTAAATGATATTTTCATAGCAACATCAATGCCGAACATCGCAAAAACTTGAATTTTCATTTTCCCTCCGTTTTCTCAGAAACCAAACGGCGCGAAACTCTAAAAACATGAATATATAAGAAATTAAGCGGATCGTCACCGTTCTTTGCAAGTTCGGTCAGAACATGAACGGCGCGTTTGGCCGCGGACCGATCGGCTTCGGAGGAAGAGAGAGCAGAGTTGAGAACGCTGACTTGCGCGCTGACTTCGCCCACCAGTTCGCGAAGCGCGTGGGGTTGCTGCATGGCATCCAGTCTGTCATCCTCTCCGAACTCCTCTTCAAGCTTCCGCTTCAAGCTTTTCCTTGCAGACGCGACTCCAAGCTTTTCCATGGCGACGACAGAGGAGATGATTCGCGTAGGCCGACGCATGAAATGAGAGCTTCCTTCGTTTTTATATAGCGGGAATTCAGAGAGCCCGCTCTTTTTCGAAAACCTTTTCGAAAATAATTCTTTCCATTTTGCGCGCTCCCGCCAAAATTCGGAGATTTTATGGCGGCGGTAAATATTAAAAAATAAAATAACCGCTGGTGGCGTTTGACGATTGGATGAAAATACTAAAAAGTTTATATATGTTAATATATTTTGATAAAATATCTATTAATAATTTAAAAAAAATTAAAGAATATTAATAATTAAAATTAATAAATATAAAATGACGATTTTATTTTAATACTAAACACTTTGGTTACAATTTAATAAACCGCTTTTATTATAACTCGAACTCAAAACCTCTCCCTTTACTGCCAATTTTCAAACATGAAATGTTCTACAATATGATCTATGCATAAATGGCTAAAATGATGATTTCCTTAAAATTGAATTTTGAAAATAACAAAAAAAATGAGTAAGATAGAGTATGAATGGGATTGATCGTGTAAATATGAAATTAGGTTTCCAATGGACTAGATTTGATCGGGCTTTGCATTTTGTTGAGGCTCGCGGTCCAACCCATGGGCCTTGTCCTAGGAAGACTTAGGACATGAGGGTTTGACATGCTCAAAAAATAACACCATTTTTTTTTATTTTAAACATTTTCTCTAGCCTAAAATTTTATGTATCAACTAAGTTGTATTTTTATTTGACTTATACAATAAACTTTTAACAAAATATGTATTATAACAGAATTATATTATATATATATATATATAGTATATAAGTATATATATATATATATATATATATATATATATATATATATATATATATATATATATATATATATTTAAATAACATTGGGACAAGGAACATACCTATTAGAATTGGCCTACAAGTGAGCCTAAGGACCCATGGGGCCAACATAAAATGAAACATGAAGCCAAGCCATTCTATAAACGGGTTCGAGTGGGCCTTATACTACTCGAACTTGGTTCAGACTTTAGTTTCCCCGATTGGGGTGGGCTCAAAGTGAGCCTCGAGCTTTTTGGAAACCCTAACTATGAAAACAAGGAATTAAGGTGAAAGAAAAAGCCAACAAATAAAAATAGAAATAAAAACCAACTTGACATGAATAAAGGTATTTTTGAAACTTTAAATTAATTTATTACACATCAAAACTAATTGATATTTCCATAACACTATCATAAAAACAAATTTTCAGGCTATCATTTATTCTTTAACCAAAGAATCAACACATTATTTGTCCAAAATAGTATCATTCCATACAAAGGTACTATAACCCCATTCAGGACCTAAGTCGGGGATCGGCATGAAGGAGGGCCTCATGGGTTGCCTTACACCCATGAGAGGATCCTAAGGGAAGCAAGGCACAGTGGGATTCAGATGTGGGATCGGATGTGGGATTCAGATGTGGGATCGGATGGAAAGCAGTGAGGCCTTAAGGCATTGCATATAGTGTACACAGGGCACTCAATGCATGTGCACGTCGATGGGTGATCATGGGCGCAATGCCATGATCTAGTTGAGCAAGAGCATGGTAGTACTTGATAGTGCGTGGCATTACAAGGCAGTACTCGGTGATGCATGGTAGTGCATGGCAACACAAGGTAGTACTTGGTGATACATGGCATCACAAGGCAATACTTGGTGATGCATGGCAATCCATAGCTTGTTTAGTTGCTCAAGAGGAAGCCTGGTGGCACATGGCTGGTTGGGCAGGATAGTAAGGCCTTGTAGCGGTGGGGTAAGACTTCTAAATGTCCACAACAGCTAAGGGATGCAGGAAATAGACCTAGGTGTGCCTTACACCTTTTGGAAAAGGTGGCAATGGACACCAAACATCAACTGGACCAAATGCTAAGCCTATAAGCAACTTGGACACTCATGGGCAAGCACCTCTTGAGGAAGGGTTGTAGCTGGTCACAAGGGGGTGATAGTTTGAATTTTAATAAGTTTGAACATTCAAATTCCTTGATCATGGCCAAGAGATTGGAGGGAACAAGGCAACTAAAACTCAAAGCCTAGCAACTCTTCAAAAGAAGAGTAACCCATCAATTGGAGTGGAATTTGAATTCAAATATTCAAATTCATGAAAGGCAATCGCTGGGAAGAGGCACTTTGGTCTATATAAGGACGTTGTCCTCACTGTGGGAGGGTGTTAGAGAATTCAAAGGGTGGGTTCCTTTGTATGTATTTGCTGTTGTATTTTAGTGCTTAGTGCACATCAAATTTGTAACAGAACCTTGTTGAGCAATAAAATTGGATTGAGGTCCATAAAAAGAATCAGGTTGCATGCTTCATCATTTCACTACACATACTGGGAAAAGGGGTCGGGCTAAGTCAGGTTTAGCACCGCACAATTTAAAAATAAGTATTCGGATTTTAAGGGTGTGACAAGTGGTAACAGAGCCTGTGAGATGGCTGGATGAAGGAAAGGGTGTCTCGGTTGGAAGAGATTGTGGGGAACTGGAGTAGTGAAGAGGGCACTATCTCTACATGGGCTGCACATGTATCCAATGAATTAGATGTCGTGAGGGACTTTGGTTGTTCTCATGCCGGAGGGGAATTCATAGACATAAAAGCCGGGTTCGCCTCGAATAGAGGAACTTAAACGGATGATGGAGTTATCAGCAGTGCATGTTGCGTACCTAAGAAGGTCAGGCTTCGTTGTGGTCGCTCCCCACGCATGCAGGCCCCAAGGTTTGAGTCCCCGAGCCCAAAGGCTTCAATGGAAACCGCAATGCAAAGGAACTCCATAATTTCCTGTGGGACATGGAGCAGTTCTTCAAGGCTGCTCATGTAGCGCATTCAAAAGGTCCCATCACCAAAGATGTATTCGGCTGGGATGCGAATCGTGGGTGGCGCACTACAGCTGTAGAGACCTCGGGCGAAGCGAAGGCCCTAAGTCATGATCGGGAGACGCCAAAAGGAATTAAAGGATTAGTTTCTTCCGACGAATGTTGGATGGCTTACGATAGAGTCTTTGAAAGGGCTAAAGCATACCAATTCGGTGCGGGATTATGTGAAGGAGTTTAGTTCCCTGATGTTGAACATATGAAATACGTCCAATGGTATATGCTCGCTCAACTTCATCTCGTGACTCAGGATAGGCACATACAGACTTCCAAGGCAAGGGGTTCGAGACTTACCCGCTACTATGGTTGCAGCAGACTGCTTGGTTGATTTCAAGATGGTCGGTGCCATCGACAACATGTAGAAAAACAAACTTGATAGTAGGAAGAAATCCAAGGCTGATAGGCAGAGGAATGGCATGGATGTGGTCCCAAAGAGTGGGGAGAATGTGCAGCAGACATCCAAATGGGTCGGATGCTTCATATATGCTAGGTCTCCGTGACGGTGCCAAGGATTAACCGAAGAGGGGAGAAGGTGTCCGCTTCAACTGACATTGATTTAGAGATTGGAAAACTCGAGATAAGATCAATCCAATTACCGAGAATACTATTCACAAATCAAATTTCCATTTTTGAACTAATGTATATGGTTGCTCGGCGAATGGAATCGGGTGAAGGCGCGGTTGATATAGCACCTGATACCCGCGTGCGTACAGCGTATCGGCGGATTTGGCAAATCAGGCCCATAATGAATGCACAAATTTATTTGCCATCCACAAGCGTCATTTGTTCCATTATCACTGAGATCTTGATACCTTTGCAAAAATAATCAACCAACTAACCCGACGGTACATTAAGGTCCCGTCTATTATACTGATCACATTTTGTGGCTAATTTTATAGTTTTTGCAAGCTATTAATGCCAAATTTGTTGAATTGATCCAAGCACGACGAATCCGAGTCAAAACTAGCTTTACAGATTTGAAATCAGAAGCAGAAAAGGAGTAGAAGAAGAACATTAGATGAGTTGAACAATGTTTTTCGCATCCCTGTGCGAAATTTTCTCCCTCCCATATTTTACCTCATTTGGAGCTCTATATAAGCTCAAACCTTGTAGAGAATGATAACTTTTAACTGCTTTTATGGAAAACAAAGCACCTTAAGTTCTCCAAATTTTTCTTTCGTGATTTTTTTCTTTTGCTTTTCATTTATTTATTTTGTATTGGTTTCCTAAACATCCCTTGAGGATGGTTATTAAACCCCTCCATCCTTGAAGAGGAGGCGCCGATAAGGTTTTCGAGGTAAAATGACCTATTCTCATGTTTTTAATGCAAAGGGCTTACGGTATTTATGTTTTCATCTCTCACTCTAGGTTAAAATCTCTTAAATGTACCTTGATTAACCTGTGTTTGACGAGCTTTTAGGGTTCAGTTGATGCTTATTGCTAGGTTCACTGAGATTCATTAGTTGTCACTTATTAGTTAATGTAGGGTAGATTTTTAGGAGATAGATTTTCACCGCGGGAACATTTAAGGCTAATAAATGCCATATTTTAAAAGGAAAATTATTATGGTTCAGTTTTGATCGTTAAATGAATATTCGGTTCAGGAAATGACTATAGGTCATCCTCCCCAACGCGAGGAAAAGGACCCGAGAACCTCTCATTTACCTTAGGACCTCAACCCAAGTAGCCCAATGCTTCAAGGAGTTATTTTTCATATATTTTTTTAGTTTATGTTATTTTCAGCTCATAAACATTTCAACCCACTTTTTTTACAAAACCTTAAAATCCAAACCGAATTCACCATTTTGAGCTAACTGCAAATCATTTACACGAAGAAAACCCATCCCCGTGGCTCGACCCTAAAAGCTCACTATACCGCAGTTTTGCTACTTCGCAAATAGAATTTCAGTTATAAATATTGTTTATTTCGGATCACTACTGTGGCACGAATCATGACGTCCTTGAATAATAGGGATCATTGGGTAGAAGGCATCATCAGATCATGTCCAGTTGAGATGGGAGATTAGGTAGGTCGTCAGGACTGTCAGGATGCGCCAAGGGATTTCAAAATGATCACGGGATGAACTTTCGACGCGAAGCATAATTAAGCATTATGCCTTACTCGAGACATCAGCGCTATGGAAAAAGTGACGGCTGCGGCATTGTGATGAAGCCAGGGAAAATCAGCGTCATGGAGACCGAAGACGGGCAAGGTCGATTCTTCAACAACAAAACATATGGGTCGATTGAGGATAGAGACAACGTAGCCTTTGAAGCCTCTGCAGTCCTTGGGTTCGTGGACGCAGATAAAGCATAATGACGCCTTCACGATTCACCAAAGGCCACCCCACTGGTGGGGTGGGCTTATACCCTTCGACGGCCGATCAATATGAGGAGGGCTCATGGGTCAGTTTCACACCCATGAGAGGACCCTAAGGGAAGCAAGGCACAATGATCTCGCATGTGGATCGGATGCGGCGCGTTAGTACCTCGAGGCACCGCGATAAAGGTAATGCTGGGTAAAAACTTATTAGTGGCACGGCACTCGCTGCTCGTGCACGCGCCGACATGGGTGATCATGGGCTGAATGTCATGATCTAGTCGAAAGCAAGCGCAAGAGTACTGAGCACGCATACACGCCCCAAACCGGCTGTCTGGCTGACAACCTCACAACCTACATCTAATACTGCATGTCGTAACCTACCCAAAATTCACGAATCCGCAGCCCCTTGTACAAGGAGCCTCCTCAAATACAAAACCCGATCTAAACAACCACAACGACCACGGGTATTCACATGCAAGTAATATAATGGCCACTGGGCCCTGTGATCAATAATTACAAAAATATATCCTAAATACATCAACTATCTACAATAGTTCAAGAGTTAATACCATTCTTTATATAAACATATATTAAAAATTACCACATTCTAATACATTTTATATAAAATCAAGCCAATAAGTCGGCTTTCTTCATATGTATGGTCCCGACGCGAGTCACCCGTCCCGCACCGACTTGTACTTGAAAGGTCCCACGGACGGCGAGCAAGCCCCCGCAGGCCGATAATCTCCTACAAGGACTACTCCCCACCTATGCAATACAATGGTCGCGATATCAAACACGCATCCAAGTGCAACATACACATGTCTGGTCAATGTCTACATGCCATGAATGAGACTCGATTCACCATGCCCTACGTGATCAGCCTCGCCGGTCCATCACTCAAGTCACTTCCATCACTCAATATGTCATTGAGTAATATATCCCGAGTCACTCAATCGACTTATCTCACATGCATACGCCATCCGGTGGACAACTCGGCCACCGGTATTACCAACGACCCAAGTATCGGTACTCTCACGCCCATTACCCAACGAAGCGCCAACAAGAACAAATCTCAAGTCAATCCCGACTCCCATCACACAACCCAAGTCTGGCGTGATAAACATGACCGCGGTGTCTCTGGGCAACATAACTTTTCTGGGTGATACCGCCAGGCTCTTACATCCATACATAACTATGATATCGGTTCTTACACACATACGCCAGTTCTCACCGACTCTCAAACATTTATTTCCGCCATGAATGAAAACCATTTCCAAACAAAGGTATTTGTTTTTAACTCGTGACAACCTCTCCGATATAAATAGGGATGTGACCGATAATCTATTTGTGGACAACCCTCCGACGTATATCAATCAAGGTGACCCGACGATCGATATTATACGGACAACCCGATGTCAGAAGTGACACACTTCGATAAATAATATTGTTGGTCAACCCTCCGAACAATTTCTTAAAGAAACCATCCTGGTGCACTCACTCCTATTGTTTGTGGTGTCCTGAAGGCATATGAAATGCAATGATCCATTTCCATTTTCTTAACCCGTGCGACTCATTTCCGCTGGGACGTCATTCCATTAATCAAGCCCACTTAATCAACACCCTACGCGGTGTTGATCCACAACCGTGTACTCACGACACACCATCAAACACCTAACACAGTGTCGATCTCAACTATGCACTCACACCTAATTTCTAGGTTACCCTAGTGCATATGGAATGCATGATGCCAATTTCAACACATTCATGTTAATATATTCACATGCATATATATTAACATAATTAAATCATATAAAACATGTTATGCAAATTCATAATCAATACACCAAAATTAGCTCATGAGTTAATTAACAAACACGATCAATTCATTTTCTAGTAATAACACACAAAATTGCCTGCAACTTCTGACCCATAAAACAAATGGCACTTCTCGTCCATTCACGGTTCATCACCTAATATCGCTGACATACCAAAACACACCACAAAACCGTAAGACATCGCCCTAGGAGCAAACCAAACCTCACGATACCGTGACTACTCCCGAAAATAGTCCCGAAAATTCTCATGATCTGCCTAAAAAACAATTTCGAAATTCACTCCCGAACCGTCTAAACAATCTCGAAAAATTTCTAAAATTCCTATACTACCCAAAAATTTCAGAATCGGAATTTACTACTTTTCACGGCCTCTAAGCCAATCCACATCCATTAAATGACCTTTAGGTTAGAAATAACACAAGAGGAAAAATTCTCTACCTCGTGGAGTTTGGACGAAACCCGATTTTTTTGTGTCCACGCGTAGCTCTCGTCGCGTAGATCAACTTTGCCTTCAGTCCCAACGAAAGCTTGAGGTCCGATTTTCATAGATCTGAGAAAGAAACGAAGAAATAAATAAAAAAATAAAATTCCTCTCAACCTCTCTCTCTCCACCCGACGCCTCTCTGCCCCTTTTCATTGATTTTTCCCTTTTTATTATTATTATAATATTATATTATTATTATTTTTATTATCATTATTTTGAATACATGATTCATATTGCTTTATTCAGCCGCTTGTCCCGAAAATTTTTATTTCTTTTAGTTCAATTCTTTTAAATGAACTTTTTAATCACACTATTTTCTCGACTTCCGAGATTTTCGTAGTACTCTGGCCTCAAGTAACCGACGATTTATCACCCAGAAATTCGTAAAATATTCTGATAGTCTCATAATTCGACGAAACTTTTTATGTGTCATCAGATTTCGGTAGTATCGAATTTAACTACAAATCGCTTCATCATCCGAGATCTAGAGAATTTCCTTTGCCAATCGAAATTACCGCTTACCCATTTTCGTAAAATTAAATTTTTCTCGGCTTTTACAAAGATGGTATTATAAGGCGTATTTCGCGACGCATAGCAGCACAAGGTCAGATTTCAGGATGTATGGCATCACAAGGCCGTACTTGGTGATGCATGGCAATGCATAGCTTGTTCAGTTGCTAAAGAGGAAGCCTAGTGGCACATGGCTGGTTAGGTAGGATAGTAAGGCCTTTGCAGTAGTAGGGTAAGACTTCTAAATGTCCACAACAACCAAGGGATGCAATAAACATACCTGGGTGTGCCTTGCACCTTTTGGAAAAGGTGGCAATGGACACCAAACATTAGCTACCGGACTAAATGCTGCTTCCAAAGGCAACTTTGTAATTATGGCAAAATTTTTCAAGAGTTGTAGCTGGTCACAAGGGTGTGGCAGTTTGAATTTGAATAAGTTTGAACATTCAAATTCCTGGATCATGGCCAAGAGATGGGAGGGAACAAGGCAACTAAAACTCAAAGCCTGGCACCTCTTCATGAAGAGGTGCAACTGATCAGATTTGACGGAATTTGAATTCAAATATTCAAATTCATGGAAAGGTTGCAACTGTTGGGAAAAGGCACTTTGGTCTATATAAGGACCTTGTCCTTATTGTGGGAGGGGGTTAGAGAATTCAAAGGGTGGTTCCAGAGTGTATTTGTCAAGCCAGATTTTAGTGCCCGTGCACATCAATTTTGTAACAGAACCTTGTTGAGCAATAAAATTAGATTGAGGTCTATAAAAAGAATTGTGTTACCTGTTTATCATTTTGACTGCATAGGTTAGGGAAAAGGTTGGCTGTGTCAACAGCACCACACACCTAAAAAAATGTAAGGGTCTTGGATTTGTGTGGGTGTGACAAGTGGTACAGAGCCCATGAGATACCTGAGAAACACTCGAAGGAAAAACTTTCGATTGGTAGAGATTGTGGGGAACTGGAGCAGTGAAGAGGGCATTGTCTCTGCATAGGCTTCACATGTATCCAATGAATTGGATGTTCAGAGGGACTAGGCTGAGTCTTATGCCAAGCATGTGGAGAGGGAATTCATGGACAAGAAAGCCAGTTCACCGAATGGAGGAACTGACTCGATGATGAGTCGCTGGCTGTAGATGTCAGAGTCCTTAAGAAGGTTGTGCAAGGCTGTCCCTCCAATGTAGATGCAAGCCCCAATATTCGAGTCCCCAAGCCCAAAGGCTTCAGTGGCAACCGCAATGCAAAGGAACTCGAGAATTTTCTATGGGACATGGAGCGCTTCTTCGCTTCTCACGTAATTTATCTCGTGAAAAGGTCTCCATCACCGCATGTATCTTATGGGGGATGAAGTCATGGTGGTGTACTTCTGCAAGAGAGGACTCCAGAGGCGAGGCCCCAAGTTGCCGAGTGGGAGATTTTGAGAAAGGAATCAAGGATCAATCTTTATGATGAATGCTCGATGGCTCGTGAGATAGTCTTGAAAGGGTCACATACAAATTCGCAAGTGATTATGTGAAGGAGTTTAATTCCTTGATGTTGAACATAAGGAACATGTCCGATGAAGACAAGTTGTTCAACTTCATCTCAGGACTTAAGGGATGGACACAAATAGAACTTTAAAAGGCAATGGGTTCGAGACTTACCTACTGTTATGGCTACAAATGGACCGCTTGGTCGGGATTTCAAGATGGCCTGTACATCGACAACTTGCAGAAAAAACAAACCGGAAGGTTGGAAGAAATCCAAGGCTGATGGGCAAAGGAATGGTATGGATGTGGTCCCAAAGAGTAGGGAGAACGTGCAGCAGACATCCAAATGGGTCGAATGCTTCATATGCCAGGGTCCGCATCGAGCCAAGGATTGTCCAAAGAGGGAGAAGGTGTCCGCTCTCCAACTGGACAATGATTTAAAGATTGGAAACTTGGAGACAAGACTGAATCCAATTCGAATTGTAAATACTATTCACAAATCAAATTCCATTTTTTAACTAATGTATATGGTTGTTCAAGTGAATGGAATAGGGGTGGAAGGCGCTGTTGATACGAGCAACGCGACACTGCGGTGGCAAGCGGTGGCTGCTACCAGATTTGACAATCGAGGCCTATCACAAATGCGGGTGATTCAATGGTGTGGATCATCGCGCATAAGGCATCATCAGATCCCGTCCCATGGAGATGGGAGATCAGGTCATAGACTGCTTGTGATGCGCTTGCAGATTTCAGATGATAATGGGATGAACTCGACGCAATTAGAAGTAAGAATTATGCCTTTACTTGAGGACATCGGGCGCTATGGAAAAAAAAAGGATCGCCGCTAGCGACCATGATGGTCAGGGAAAATCATGCCATGGAGACCGAAGATGGGGCAAGGTTGAATTCTTCAACAAAACACATTGGGGGTAAGTTGGAGGATAGAGACAACAGTTTAAAAAGCCTTGCGCTCCCGCCCGGGCGAGATCAAGTGGCTGATGACAACTGGCTCAGGCCGACGAGGGCCGACCCCGGCCATGGGGCGGGCTCAGAATCCCCTCCGAAACCCAAGCAAGGGATCGCATGCATGGAGGGCCTCCCCGGGTTGCCTTTCACGCATGAGAGGACCCTAAGGGAAGCAAGGCAGTGGGATTCACATGTGGGATCGATGTGGATTCAGACGCGGATCTGATGCAGGCAATGAGGTTGAGGCACCGGGCGACAAAGGTACGCCGTGAAACCGATCGGGGCAATGGCACCTGCTTACGCACGCCGGGCGGGTGATCACGGGCGCAATGCCATGATCAATTTGAGCAAGCGCATGGCCGTACTTGATAGTGCATGGCAGCACAAGGCAGTATTTGGTAATGCATGGTAGTGCATGGCAGCACAAATCAGAACTTGGTGATGCATGGTAGCACAAGGCAATACTTGGTGATGCATGGCAAAGCATAGCTCGCTCGGGCTTGCTCGCGAGGAAGCCTCAGAGCACATGGTTGGTTAGGCAGGATAGTAGGGCCTTGTAAGACTTCTAAATGTCGACAGCAACCAAGGGATGTAGGAAACAGACCTGGGTGTGCCTTGCACCTTTTGGAAAATGTGGCAATGGACACCAAACATCAGTTGGACCAAATGCTAAGCCTAGACGCAACTTGGACACTCATGGGCAGGCACCTCTTGAGGAAGGGTTGTAGCTGGTCACAAGGGGTAGGCGCTGAATTTGAATAAGTTTGAACATTCAAATTCATGGATCATGGTCAAGAGATGGAGGGAACAAGGCAACTAAAACTCAAGGGCTGGCACCTCTTCATGAAGAGGTGCAACTGATAAGATTTGAGGGAATTTGAATTCAAATATTCAAATTCATGGAAAGGTTGCAACTGTTGGGAAGAGACACTTTGGTCTATATAAGAACCTTGTCCTCATTGTGGGAGGGGGTTAGAGAATTCAAAGGGTGGGTTCTTTTGTATGTATTTTATGTTGTATTTTAGTGCCTGGTGCACATCAATTTTGTAACAGAACCTTGTTGAGCAATAAAATTAGATTGAGGTCTATAAAAGAATCAGGAGCTTCGTTTTATTATTTTGATCGCATGACTGGGAAAAGGGTTACTAAGTTCTGTAAGCTTAACATCAGACACCATAAAAATCAATATTATGATTTGGGTGGACTGGTACCATATAACAAAATATTTTTAATTATTCATTTCACATTATACTTTATTAGACGCCCCAAAAAACTGTGGGGTCCGCTGACAACCCATTAACTCACGGACTGTGGATGTCTAAGCACTGACACTATTCACGAAAATCAGCCAGAGTCTCCTTTGTACGGGGAGCTCTACCCAAGGTACAACTTGTCTCAATAATCAAAATGATTCACGGTGGTTTATATGCGAGTAAATAACGGTCACTCGTCCCCGCATCAATACTCAAAACATATAAGACATGACTATAAACCATAATCCATAAGAGTTTAAATTAAACTACCTTTTATACAAATAACACATACAACCCATATATATTTACAAATATATATTAAAGCCACAATCCTGCTTTCTTCATATGTGCGGTCCCGAATGCGGGTTGACCCGCCCGCACCCGACCAGACTAAAAAGTGGTGTCCCACGACGGGTGAGCAAAGCCCAATAGTGATAATCTCCTTACAAGGGCTACTCCCACCTAAGTGCACACATGCAATGGTCGTGATAATCAAACACACATCCAAGTGCAACATACACATGTCTACCTGAATGTCTACATGCCATGAATGAGACTCGACTCACCATGCCCATGTACCGAGCTCTCGTCGGCTCCATCACTCAATATGTCATTGAGTAATATATCCCGAGTCACTCACCGACTTGTCTCACATGCATACGCCAATCGTGATAACCGCCACCGCATACTAATGACCCAAGTATCGAGCCCTCACCGGCTCCATTACCCAATGCAAGTGTCAATGGGCAACAAATCCCAAGTCAATCCCGATTCCTATCACACAACCCAAAGTCTATGTGATAAACATGACCGTGTGTCTTCTTAGGGCAACATAACTTTTCGGGTGATATCGCAGGTCTCTTATACCCATACAGAACTATGATATCGCGGGTCTCTTACACCTATACGCCTCGAGTTCTCACCGACTTCAAACATGCATTTGCCAAACATCAAACTATCTCCTGAAACACAAAAGAAGTCTGTTTTTAACCGTGACAACCTCCGATATAAATAGTGGACAACCCGATAATCTATTTTGCGGACAACCCTCCAATGTATATCAATCAAGCGCATCTCGACGATTGATATTATATGGACAACCCGATGTCAGAGTGGACACTCCTACACACATTGTTGGTCAACCTTCCGAACAATTCTCTCAAGAAACCACCTCATGCACTCACTCCTATTGTTTTACACACTCAAAGGTATGATACTTAAATGCGAATGAATCCATTTCCATTTTCTAACCCGCTGCGACTCATTTCCTGACGTTGTCCTATTAATCAAGCCCACTAATCAACACCCTACGCGCCGATCCACAATCGCAGACTACGACACACCATCAAACACCTAACACAAAGAATGATCTCAACTATGCACTCACACCTAATTTATAGGTTACCCTGTAAAGGCATATAATGCATGATGCCACCTAATACATTCATGCTAATATATTCACATGTACATATATTAACATAATTAAATCACATAAAACATGTTATGCAAATTCACAATCAATTACACCAAAATTAGCTCACATGGACTAATTAACAAACACGAGCAATTCATTTTGAATCACTCAACCATACACATTTTCACAAAAAAAATTAATTTAGTGTCACTATTCATGTCACTATTCACGTTATTCATTTTCTAGTAATAACACACAAAATGGCCCAAATATCGGACCTATATAAAATGGTGGCACCTCGTCCTTCACTGCCTTTCATCATCGAATATCAGCTGACACCAAACACACCACAAACCCGAAGATATCGGGCCTCCTGGAGCAAAACCAAACTTCAACACGTCCGAATCGGTCGAAATTCTCATGACTATCTAAAAACAAATTTGAAAATTCACTGAATCAATCCGAAACAGCCTCGAATTCAGCCCTGACTGTCCAAAATAGTTCCCCGAAAATTCCTAAAATTCGCCACTACCCAAAAAATTTGAGGACTGAATGATGCTGGCCACGGCCTTTAAGCCAATTCCAAATCCATTAAATACTTTCTGGCCAGAATAACACAAGTAGGAAAATTCTCTACCTCGTGGAGTTTGACGAAACTCCAAGATTTTGGTGTTCACGCATAGCTCTCGTCGCGTAGATCAACTTTGCTTTCAGTCCCGACAAAAACCTACGGTTCGATTTTCATAGATCTGAGAAAGAAGTGAAGAAAAAAAAAATAAAAAAAATTCTCTCAGTATGCTCTCCTCCCTCTCTCCCGTAGGTTCCTCCTTTTTATTTAACTTTTATTATTATCATTATTCTTATTATTATATTATTATTTGATATTCATAGTTCATATTGTTTTATTTGGATCCGTTTTTATCCCGAAATAATTTATTTATTTTCAATTCACTTTATTTTAAATGAACTTAACCCCAGGCATTTCCTGACTTCTGAGATTTTTGTAAAAATCTCGTCCCTGAAGTCACTGACGACTTATCACCCAGAAAATCGTAAAATATTTCGATTGTCTTAGAATTCGACGAAACTTTTCTAGGTCACTAGATTTCGCGAGACGAATTTAACGGCGCAATCCGTTTCGTCATCCGAGATCTAGAGAATTTCCGGTTTTCAACCGAAATTACCGTTTTACCATTTTTCAGAAAAATTGAATTTTTCTCAGGTTTTACATTTATCCTTTACTTATTATTTCGTTTATAACTTATTTCAATATTATTCACATGATTATATCCTCTATAGCTAAGTCATTTTCTTTTTTTTTAAGACCTAACTTTAGTCTATTATATAAAACAACCATATGTGTAATACCCCAAAATACGCTACACGCTTCATAACATATTTGTGTGTATTTTGTAGTATAATTTGAATTTTTCGTAATTATAATTTGTTAAATGATAAAATTTAAAACCCTAATTTGTATAAGATACAAGGGTATATTAGTAATTTTTCAAAAATGATATGAAAGACATAATATGAGAAGAGGATATGTCATTATAGAAATAAGAAAATTGGGTTGCAAATAGAAGATAGTATAAGGACTAAAAAGTAATAAAGGAAAATTTAAAAATATCAAAAGAGGATAAAGACCAAATTTGGTCTCACATTCTAAGTGGCTTCACGTTCGAAAGCAGCGCTAGTTATAAAAATAAAGAGGTACAAGAGATGGCAATGGGCATAGAAGAGCAAAAAGACGGGTTCTAGTTTTTCAGATAACTTGTATGGAAATCCATGATTGATTCTTTTCATTTCCCGCTGCCTTTGGCCGTATGAGATCGAAGTATTGGAGTAAAATGTTGAAAATTTGTTTGCTTTGATTTTCAGATTTGTTATGTTGTTGCAATTATTTCGTGATCAATTATCCGTTTTGATTCTGCCAAATTATAGTTTTTTTTTCTTTTTTAGTCTAATTGCTTTTGTTTGTTCGCCAGTTTGGTTGATGAGAAACGGAGGGAAAGGAATATCTCATTTTGATTAATCCCACATGCAATCATGTGAAATATAAATCATTCAAGAGTTGCGTGTAATCTTGTTTTCTGGCACGCTATTTTTTCATAAATTTGTTGTCTAAAGATTTTGTATGTATGGAAGAAGGAGCTTCTCATAGTTGTTAACTGTCGTCTGAGTTTGGCTTGAATTATTGGTAGATGAGTGGTGCTTCTGTTGAGTTTAACATTAAGCTTAGTTTGAAACATGAGCTATCAAAAAGAAAAGAGAAAAAAAAAAACCAAAGTATGATAATAGGTGTACCTGTGATTTGAAACTGTTGGTTGCATAGCTGTGATCCACAATTGAGTTGCATTGCTCAAAGATAGCCCCGGATTCCTGTTGCTGAATGATTAGGAAGAATTATGGAGAAATAACATTAAATTTAGTGAAGTGAAATTTCATGTTTCTAGTTTGACAAAACTAAGTCTGTTGGAAGCCAGTTCCTTCGTCGTTAGGGTATATTGTTGACTAATTTAGCAAATCATAAGTCTTCCCCTATATGCTTTGGCACTGTTTCCGGCCGTTGCTTCTCGACTCACGGCTGATTGTAATCTCGATTGAAAGAATATTCAGATATTTAAATATCGTGGGTTTTATGAGATTTACGCCAAAATTTCTAAAACCCATGTTTTTGTCTTGGTAATAATTTATTCGTTTGAACTCCGTTTTGGGTGTTCTTAGACTCTATGGAAATCCCTTTGAGTATAAAATCCACCCATATATAGCTTGATAAATTTTGAACTCATATTCTATCCAAAAACGATGAAAAACAAAGAGAGGTCCTGCGGTTATGTTTCACTCCATCGTTCATGTGAATCCTCTAACTTTGGACGATCATAAATTCTTCGTCCGAACTCCGTTTTTGGTGTTCTTAGACTCTATGGAAAGCCCTTTGAGTATAGAATCCACCCATATATAGATTGATAAATTTTGGACTCATATTCTATCCGAAAACGATGAAAAACATTAGGCCCTCGTTGGTTATGTTCAGAATTCACTGCTTATGTGAACTCTCCAACTCGACGATCATAAATTCTTCATCCGAACTCCGCTTTGGGTGTTCTAAACTATATGGGAAGCCCCTTTGAGTATAGAATCACCCATATATACTTTGATAAATTTTGAATTCATATTCTGTCCAAAACGATGAAAACATTAGGCCCCGTTGGTTATGTTCATAATTCATCAAGTTATGTGAATCCTCCAACTTCGACGGTCACTTCGTCAACCTGCTTGAAGTTCTTAGACTCTATGGAAAGCCCTTTGAGTCTAGAATCCACCGGTTATATAATGATTGAAATGGAATTGATATTAAATAGCTTATAAACATACATGGTAACCATAGTTATTCATGCATATAATGAGATATTAAAAAAAAAAAAATGAAAAGATACGACAATAATCGTGAACATCACATATGATTACCGGATGACAATAATTATTCTGAATACGAGATATGTAATTCGAACATAAAATACATGGATTGTCCGTTTAGAAACCTGTAGAGGATAGATGGGCATGCCTATTAGGGGAAAACAAGTATTAATTATACCGACACACATGTTTGAGTCACATAAAGGTACCTTCTGACCTCTTATAAATGTTCATTGTCTCATACACGATAATAAATATTTCGATTCATACTCCACTCGTTGCATGCTGAGTACAACATTCGGCCCTATAGTTTCCTTTATCCACTTCTAAGGTTTATGTGATGATATGTAAACAATGACAAGTACATGTTGACAAGAACAAGAAGAAAAATGTAAACGACTTGAAATGAAAAATGATATGATAAGAACGTATAAGATTGCATAAGCATGTGTAAATTATATGTATGGAACATATATAAGCATGTGTATATGACAAGTATAGAATATGACATAAGTATATGATATGTTATATGTATATGTAAATGTGTAAAGTGAGATGACTCTTATTAGTGATCATTTATGAATTATTCCCACTAAGCGAAGGTTAGCACGGGTTTTAATCCGTGTAGGTACAGAAGCAGAGGCAAGAGGACAGGACAATCCGCATCAGTCTCCAAGGTCAACACATCATTAGGTGCTCACTTGAAGACTTTTTGGTCTATTTTGTATATGTAATGTCATTTTTGTTGTTTGCAAACAACAAAGTTAAGAATGTAAATATCAGAATGTCAACACTTTCACATTTTGTTCTCGTATATATTTTGTAATCCGCTGCTTTATGATATAGTGCAAGTTAAGTGTTTAACATTATATGATTGAACAAACTTAAAGGCTATAAGTTCATAAAAAAAAATTAAAAAATGATGACACCCTCGCTTGACACCGAGTGCCGAGTTGGGGGCGTCACAATATGCATATTGTAACGCCATACTTTAAATTATCTTTGCAACCATTAATTTTTTTAAATCATATTGAGTTGTTTAGCAAGAGAATGTGAATATATGTGAAATTTTAAGAAAAAACTTAATAAGATTTAAAGATCTTTACATTCAATTGAAAGGTATAGGAAAACTTTATAAATGTATAGAAAGAATTTAGAGTCATAATTATTCCAACATTCAATTGAAAGGTATAGAAAAACTTTAGAAAGGTATAGAAAGAATTTAGAGTAATAAGTATTCCATTTGTGTCTTGTAACTACATGTAATTTTTCAATATTTTATTTTATTTTTTAAAACAAGTTAGAAGTTGCTATTAGAAACCACAACTCCATTTTTTAACAAAAACAATAATTAAAAACTGTGGTTTCATTTTTAAACTAAACCCACATATATAAATTACAACTTCATTTTTTAACTAAAACCACAGTTAGTGAAACTACGTTTTCTAACTACAACTGATCAATTAAATTGAAAAGAAACAAATCTAAACATTAATCCAACGTGACATAAGGGGTCATTTAGAACAAATGTTTCAAAAGTGGTATCAAATTAATAAATATTTTTTTATAAAAAATGTTATTTTGAACCCAAACTCAATAACGTGTCACTCGAGATGGTTCTAAGATAGTAGACAACTTTTATGGCCAATAAGTTGATTTTTTTTAATCCTAGCCTCAATTTTCTCTCAACTTTTTATTTGCTAATCTATTTTCTTTAAGCAATGAGAGGTAATTTTTTTGTCATTATTTACCTAAAACCACCATCTACACCTATTTTTCATTTTTTTTTCTCAATAAAGTGGCTATTCTACACAGATATAAGTTTTTATATGTTTTTTCGTAATTTGGCCAAGCCACCAATACAAGAGACATATGATTGTCATCTCAGGCGCGACAAGTATGCTGCTCTTAGTACGATGATCCTGCTGGCTGCCACAAATATTTATTTCCGCTTACGTATTCGACCCAGGTGATATACGATTATGCATAATAATCAAATCAATTATCATCATTACGTCAGAAAACTGTAGCAAAGTTTATATAAATAAGGGTCAAGAATATCAAAACGCCTAAACTCAATCATAAAATATATAAGCTTTTAGTCATTTAGCTATACTATTAACTCGAACGCTGCTTTTATCGTCAATGCTTTTAATGATTTCGATTATATATTTTATCGATGTATTACTAGTTTAAATTAATTAAATTATTTTTCTTTAAAAATAAAATACGACGACAATATCCATTACCTTTATGTAGTTGAGCTTCATTATAATTCCTAGCTCCTTAAGATTGAGGGAAAATTGAGAAAAATTTTAAATTTATGGGACGATGAAAAATCTTAAAAAGAAAAAAATCATTGATAGCATACCACGATTGGATGAAAAAAGTTATATATGTTTATGTTTAATAAATATAAAAAAATCAAAATGAGAAAATGATGCTAACTTATGTGTGAATATATTTTATATTCAAAATCAATTTATTTAATATATAAATTACACGTCAAATTAAACTAAATTTAATAAAATAATAAATGAGTAATAAGCATATTATTATTAATGATATATATAAACATTTTATATTTGGTGCATCATGCGTTATAAAATTTGATTGGAAATGCTTTCAAACTCAGAAAATATTTTAAAAATAATTTCATGATAACAAAATTTTGTTTGGCAGTTTTAATACAAAATACCCCCTTGACATATTATTCATAAATTTATTTAAGTACTCTATACATATTATTCAAAGTGATGATGTTTTCTTCAACCTGAATCGGGTCGGGAGCGTTGCTTGAATTGTCACGGCCCGCGACTCCTACGCTTGACTCCTCCCTCGCAAAACAAGAAACAAAAAAGGATCGTTGTGCTCGTCTGTTGTCTCTCCGATAAGCTTAAATCACTTGATAGGGAATGACGCTATGTAATTATTCCCGCGCTTGATCTTCTCTTCCTCGAAAAGAACTGACTTAGGCATCGCAGGCATCGATGAAGCCCCGCCGATCCTTGTTTCTTTGTTTTGCAGATGATGCTTTTCAACCGGAACTCGGGCCAAGCGCGTTTCAATTGTCAGCCGGTCCGACCTGCACGCTGGATCCCTCTTCAAAAACAAGAAACAAAAAAGGATCGCAAGCTCGTCTGCTGTTCTCCGATGCCTAAGTCGGGCGTTTCCGGGAAGCGGAAGATCAACTGCTTAGGGAATGAATTTTCTGTGCGTTGATCTTCTCTTCCCCTGGAAAGAACCGACGTAGGCATCGAAGTGGCAATGGACGAGTATTTGCCTTTGATTATATAGACTAAAACCCATCAAAATTAACATAGTTACAAGAACCTTACACTCTTCTTGCATTTATGTTAAAATTGGATAGATTTGCTTTAATTGAATAAAAGTTCCTTTGTGTCGGATTCGAATTGGTTTAAATATGACACTACAAGTGCAATGTGTCATACAAGTAGTCAAAATTGGATGTAAGTCCAGATATCATTCCCACAGAGATTGACAAGAATTGGAAATCAACTACCCCAACGACTTAAGGTCCTTACTATTTGAACTTAAAATGGATAGTGAGAGTTTAATCTAGAAACTAATAATCATAGACTGTAAACAATTATGTAAAATGAAAGTAAATGATAACGCATCTAAAAAATAAGAACAAAATTACTAAGATCGACCGCTTCCTCGTGAGAAATGAACATTATCAAAGAAATACCGCGGAAATGTCAATTCCTCGCATTAAAATGCATTACTCGTTCTACTGATGGGTTTGATTTATTCAAGATTGCTTCCAATAATGCAATTGAATTTCTCCATGTTCACTGGTTAGGGACCATCTGCTTTTCTCAAAGACAAGGATTTAACCAGCTACTTGTATTTTTTAGCTTCTTCAAGATCTGGGTATTTTTCTTTCTCAATACTTCACACTCATTTCCTGAGACTGTAGGTCTTTTGCTTCCCTTCTCAAGGTCACTGCAAAACTTCTACCATCTAATTGATGACTCATCATTTAAATCTAATGGTTCTTCCTTTCCCTTGATTAGATCTTAGCTAATACGAGGTCAACTCCTTTAGATTAAGGTGAAATTCCTCTCGACATTTAGATTGATAAATACTCCTCCAACATCAATTATGAGGAAAAGGAATTTATCGAAATGAACCTTCAAAGCTTAGTAGTTCATCAATGGTAGTCTAACATACCTGCATAAATGAATGCTCTAAGCTCTCAGGAATCTCCAACTCTGTGTCACGCAGAGGGTCTCCTGGAAATCAGAGCAAAAAACACTCCTTAAACTGATATTCGGTACTACCATTGGGAACTGATCGGTTCAAGAACAACATCAATCAAATAAATCCCAATCCAAGTATTTCTCTCTAGAGTACGCAGAAAATATCAGAATCAATTCAGAATCCAAATTAGCTAAGCTGTTCTAACACGCATCACAACCCACAATAAATCATTGATTAGGTGCATCCATTGTAATTGTAATAGACTGAGAAAAACGAATTCCAGAAAGTTGTCTAGACTCCATTAACACTCTCGTGCAGCATTTGTATAAAGAAAATCGAAATTAAATCCAGCCAAAGATTTCACACGGTTCGCCGGTTCGCATCCGGGAAAAGAAAAAAAGAAAAATCTACTCTAAAATATACAATGAGTCCTTCTCCTCTCCCCGTTCTGGGTATCGAAGACGGAAGCTACTTTACTATTCTCAAAAAGTCTATTTGTAACTGTCAAAAGAAAATGGGCCTAATTCCAAAAAAACACCAGGTGGATTTCACTAAAGAAAAGCCTGGGCCATCATTCTTGGCGTCGCGACTCAAACCGATGTCGCGACCGGATTTCTCCCATTCGCACTCATGAAGGCGACCGACAACTTTAGTTGTGACTTGTCTCGCAGTCGCTGACTAGTGGTCGACATCAATTATAGTCGCGACCTTGTTGGCTCGTTTGTTTTCAAAAATTGATGTCGCGACCATACTCCATGTCAGAACCTCGCCTCCTTCCTTTTATCGATTCCGTGCCACAACCTCGCTTCTTTAGGTTGCACTGCTTTCGTTGTCACTACTTCCGGGCTCTGAGTTAGGACTCTTTCCCTTGTCAGATCAGACGCTGCAACCCAAGTTTTAGGTCGATCACATTTATGTTTTTACTCGGGCCTTTAACCTCTAGCCTGACTTCCCTTTTCCCCGGTCATGACTGATTTTTACTTCTTAGTGTTTCTTCAGTCGACGGAATGATTGGTTGCGACTTTATCGGGTTTTCGCCTTCATGTTCCTAGTAATAGAAGTTGCGACCCACACCACTCCGAATCGCCTGATACATTCCTTACCTGCCGGGTCGCAACCTCAACCTCCTTGGGCTTGCAACCACTTTCCATTCCACTTTCTGTTTCAGTCACTTAAGATGATGTCGCGACCTCATGGTTACTTTGTTTCTGGTTGCATTTGGTCTCAGTTGCTCAAACGTAGTTGTGACCTGGATTTTTACTTCGCGTTTTGTGGTCGCGACCAATGATTATCGGACTCTCCTCTTCGAGTCCTTGATGAATACACATTCGAGTGATAATTACAAAGAGAATTGAGTACATCTAAGTCACAATTCTTACCTACACGGTATAAGAATAGGTTCTTCAATTTCTTCTCGTAGTTTTTAGACTCGTGTCTTTCGTGTTTTAAACGTGGCGCACAAGGATGTATGTCCCGAAGCCAATACGAAGCACTATGGATGTGGGTGAACACCACGGTCTCTGAACTCCAAAGAAGCAAAGAAAGCAATTCAAGATATTGTACCTAAGACAACTTGAAATTGTACCGTACAACTTGGTCGGAAAAGTGGCAGCCGACATATTGCACTTATTAAACTTTAAACTCGGTAATTGGGTATCATTAAACTTACTTAAAACTAACAGGAAATCACTCTGCATAACTTAAACACGCACTCTAGCATAACCGCATGGAAATTCGCAAGATTTGTCCGAGAACTCGATCCGTACGTGAGTGCACTTTGTCAACGAATCCAAAATGGGAAAATCACATTGAAGGGGATATAAAAGCAAGTATGGACACAAGTAATAGGCAGCTTCGACTTCTGGTGGTTTAGGTTTTGAAAGGAGAAGAGTTTTCTCTCCATTTTGGAGTGGAACTTGTAGATCCAGATTTACATTTTTCATTGGAAGTTTTAGATTCTCAAGCTGCTTGTAATCTTCAAAGCAGAATACTTATCTTGTTTAAATCCTAATATCTCTGTCTATCCTTCTCACTTTATATAAGTGAATTCATGATTTCCAAAAGGTACTGCTTATGATTAATCGCTTAATTATAATTGTTCTTATAAGTTTTATGGAGTTCTAAACCCCTACCGGGTGGGAATCCACTGGGAAATCCCACCGATTAAGGTATAGTCCCTCAATTCCTCTTTGATCTTCACCTGATCGCGGTAATATTAATCACTCTAAAAGTGCAGAGTTGTAAATCCTTAGTCAAGATACTGACAACGTGTTAACGAGATATCCTCTAAGACATCGCAGCTTGATCATGAATGCAAGCTAAGGGTTCAGACACTGAGAACAAGTGTTTAGTATTACTCGATCATCTTTATTTTTCAAAGAGCATTTAAAGATAAACTTCCATCAAAGACCGCTTTTATCAATGTTCCTAGATGAGTTTATAAAAATAAGAGGTGGGACTTGTTAATAGATCGGGAGTGAATGGAACCCTAAAAATCCCAAAGAATTGTCTTTCTATTTTAAAACATTCAAACTAATCAACTATCTCACCAACCAACACAACCTTACAATTTCTTTTAAATCACACCTCTTATCGAGAATAAATCTCTATCGGCCGATAAAATTGTATCTCACTCCCTCGCGGAGAGACTGGGTGATTCTAACAGATACAATGCTAGACAACTGTAATTCCTACGCTTGGGAATAGAATTCGGCACACGAATAAGGACGAAGCATTTTTGGAGCCATTGCCGGAGTGGCGACTAATCAAGTTGATCTGAAGAGAGCTAGAGGTAATTTGCAATTGCATTGCAAAATCCTGCATGCTTCCATTTTTCTTTTATTTTGTTTTGTTTTAGCGAAATCTAAGTGGGTATTTCGATCCGAGGAGAGGTAGTGCATGTCGCTTGGGCTCAGAACGAGCAAATACCGTCGCTAGTAAGAATAGTGCCTCCCTGAAATTCTGGAGGAAATCATAATAGGTCAATTGTCTCAAGATAACATTATACTCTCAAATGGATCACCTGTAATCAAGAACCTCCTCGTTTAACGAACATACTCAAAGAATTCCCCGTTAAACCCACAAGGACTCCAATGAACCTCCACAACACGGAGTAGAAGCTACACTCCCAAGAGCACCTCCCAGAGGGTGGGAGGGGGAATGTTAACTCCAACAAAATCAATATGCAGGTCTCCCCGCTTCCTTACCTAATGTGGAAAGAACCCCAGAGAAATCCTGCAACCTCAAAGGACTACAACCAATTCTTGCATTCGCCTTCCTGAAGAGGCCACCCTAATTTCCTCAATGAAGTCGAAATGATCCGTCTCTTACTCAGATATCAAGGGTCTGGACCGAGAACCCTTATTCATTCATGAGAGATTTTGAAGCATGTTTGCGCATTTCTTTCTACCGTGGCTCACCCTTCCACATAATCCTCGCTTAGTTTTATTCCCTTTTGCCTTAAAGGAGAAAGCTAAAATTTGGTTTCATTCCTTGGCACCTAATTCGATCTTTACATGGGAAAATATGCGAAATGAGTTCCTCAACAAATTTTTCCCGCCTACACGTACTAATGCTCTCATGCGAGCAATTCAGAACTTTTCTCTCAAAAGCCCGTGAACCGCTTTGTCGCGGGTATGGGAAAGATATATGATCTCTCCATGCTATCCTCACCATGGATTGGATGTGGGACAAATATGCATACTTCTCATCAAGGATTATCCCCGAATAATAAACATATCCGGCATGATGTGTGCAAAGTAGTTCTATGAAAAGAAGGCTAGGAAGCTAATCCAATCTCTTTGACACTATAGCAGAATGCTCGAACTTGGGAGATTAACACCTCCATAGACATTACAAAGTGCATAGCACATCACGCAATAATCCATCACTTAAGAGAAAATGATGAGTTGCAAGCAAAAATTGCGAATTTAACAAGGAAACTGAGGCCATAGAGATGAAAAGGTGCATGAGGTAACTAGCGCATCTCAAATACCCTCTGGGTGAACTAATCGGGAATCTTGAGTGGAGGAGCCATGTATTATAAGTGTGATGATCCTACGCACTCAACCATTATGCCCAAACTCTCAAGTAAAAGGTGCAATTCAAATAGAGCAGCCAATGCCCCCACCACTGTATGAAGCCTCTTCACCCCTCCATATTCTAACATATAACCCTGATGGGGTAAGCACCCAAATTTTAGTTGGAGGAATGAAGGAGGGCCAAATAACTTGCCAAACAAACCAAGGTCCCTACACAAACCATGGCTTTACAAATCCATTCCACCATTTCAACTATCTCATGTCTCCCCGTGAAACTTAATCAAGGTTTCAACATCGAGTCAAGTGGATCGCATCACCACAACCATATCAACTCTGCATAAGTATAAAGTCTGGAAGATATAGTTACTACTGCATAAACCTAACAATAATCCACAAACATTAACTCTCGAATCAAGCCTGGACGATGTGAGATCTATAACCAATTTAACCTCATCCATAGGTAGCCTTCAACAAGAAAAAGGGAAACTTCCATCTCAACTCATTCAAAATCCACAAGGGCAAAATAGTGGTAAAGTTCTGCACAAATGAGGGTACCTTTGAACATCGTAAGGTCACACATCTCTGGCGGGAGTAGTAGCTGACAAACCATTCAACCTAAGGAAACCAACTCAAGAGTCTC
The DNA here is from genome assembly GCA_016808115.1 of Tetrastigma voinierianum. NCBI lineage: Eukaryota > Viridiplantae > Streptophyta > Magnoliopsida > Vitales > Vitaceae > Tetrastigma > Tetrastigma voinierianum. Next base: position 23,898 of record JAEQBH010007558.1, on the reverse strand, counting down.
CAAGTGAATTGTTTAGAGAGGACGAGTCGCGCACAAACATCATGTCCCCCAAACAAATGATATTGATGATCAACTGAAGCGATCACAAGTCTACCCATATCCCTCCAAATTTCCATACCTCATAGGCTAAGATCACCAAAGAAAGTGAATAACCATGCTGAAATTTATGAGCTGTTCAAGCAGTGTGAAACTCGAACATTCCCCTCGTTGATGTCATTACAAATCTCCATCTTTATGCTAATTTCATGGATTTATGCACAGTAAAACTTGAAATTAGGTGTCAACAAGGAGGCATTCATGATCGAACAATCTACTTCCTGACTGAAATAACCCGCTCTCCAAAATATAAAGACTCAGTGTCCCACTGGCTTCGATAGTAGAAATTCAAAGTCAAAGTACTGCTTTGCTGACTAGGCTGGTGTTAATTGTCAGCCTTATTCAAAAGATAAGGTCGCGGACCTAGGTTAGAGAATTAGAGCCAACCAATATCACCCTACAACTAGCAGACCGTAGTGTAAAAATTCCTAGGGGAATAGTGCGACGTTTTGCAATAAGTACAAATTTTACTTCCCCCGCGGGATTTTGTGCTTCGAGACTCAACCTGGTCGCGAATCAAGGAACTCGGGCCCTGCAATTCTTGGTCGACCATTCGCAACCGCACACTATACATTGTAGGAGGCCTAATGACACTATCGCTGGTAACATGACCGTTAATCTAATATTTTCAATGTTATTAAAGGAATGGGAGATGTGAAGATATTTGTGAAATTAACATGGTTGATTCCGCGGGTACAAAAATACCTGATAATGTCTCGCCATGATGATCCTCTTAAGTCATGCTCGTCACCGAAATGAAGGAGGAAGTGACTACACCGAGTCAGTTTCTACACTCTTTAATCGAGCAAAAGATGTATTGGGCAATGGTGACACCCAATGAACCTTACCACCAAAATGAGGATAAGACATCGTCTTTCTCGAGGAGCAGGCCACTCAAGCTGAACTAAAACCTTTACCAACACATCTCAAATATGTACCTAGGGAGGAGGACACTTTTCCGTAATTGACATTCTTCTGTCCTTGATCGACCAAGAAACTCAACTTTGGAAATATTGAAACCCACAGGATCGCTTTGTCGGACAATCGCGTATTATTAAGGAATTAGTCCCTTGATCCTAATAATACAAGAATTCACTTAGAAGAGAGAGATGTTAAACCTTCTCTAGGCAACCACAAAGACGATTGAACCCAATAATGGTTAAAGTGGTGAAGAAGGAAGTTTTAAAACTCTCAGATGTAAAGGCTACCCTATTGGGTATAATAAATGGTTAGTCCAACACAGTAGTTCCTAAGAAGCTCCGGGAGTCACTAAAGAGGTTGCCAATGAAAACAACAATGAGCTCATTCCCACTGTCACTCGTGATGGAGGGTGTGCATGATTATAGGAAGCTTAATGCAAGACTGTGAGCACCATTTTCCTCTCTGCTTGCCGATCAAATGCCAGAGAGTCGCAGTGGCAATAAATCTGGTCGTTTTGGCTGGCACTGTGGCACAATCAAATTGAGATAGCTTTAAAGATTAAGAAAAACTACATTCACTCGCCTCTTTGGTACCTTCGCTTTTAGGAAAATGCCCTTCGACTATGCAATGCACCAACTTCTCTAATCATGCATGATGGGAATCTTCAAAGTGACATGATAGAAATCATATTGGAAATCTTCATGGATGATTTCTCGCTTTGGTGACTCGTCCAGAGCTCATTAGAGAACTTTAATGAAAGTTTTGAGAGGTGTCAAGAGAAAAACCTGTGTTAAATCGGGAAAATGTCATTTCATGGTAACACAAGGAATTGTCTTAGGCCGCTACTGTGTCAAAGATGGAATCGGTTGATAAGGCCAAAGTCAACCCATTTCCAACCTCCCTACTCCTAAGTAGTGTTAGCATATAAGGTCATTCTCAATACGTACTGGTTTTTATAAGCTTATAAAAGATTTTAGCTGCTTATAGCCCTCACCTTTATGTACTTTGCCATAAAGATGTCCCTTTCACATGGTCACAAGCTTGTGACATCAAGTACGGTTAAAAAATGATGCTAGTGTCACCACTCAATCATGCGGTCTCCTAATCGGGACCTCCCATTTGAGATCATGTGCGATGCTAGTGATTATGCCATAGGGCTGTGTCAGATTGCAGGGAAAGACAAAAAAGGCTTTTGTCATTTACTATGCCGCCGCAAGACATTAGATCGCACTGCACCAAATCCAAGTTACACAACCATAAAAAAAGGAAAGTTTCAGCCATTCATTTTGCTCTAGGTGCCTAGTCATATATCATTGCCCCTCGTAACCATCTTTGCATCATGCAGCCTGAAGTACTTGCTCTCTAAATGTGACACAAAACCCTAAGCAGTGGATTTTGTTTTTATGTCAAGAATTCAATTCGACCATTAAAGATAAAAAGGGGTTGAGAACGTGTCGCCTAATTACTTCATTCCCGATTAGTTCCGCATTCCAACTCTCATGGCATACCCATAGGTGATAGTTTTTCCGAATGAGCAACTCTTGCTCTCACCATTGCCCCGTGGTATGCCGATGATTGTGAATTACCTAGTAATCGCCGTATTCCAAATGCACCAATGGGCTCTCAACAAAAGAGAAAAATTTTCAAGTACATAAGAAATACTATTTTGATGATCCATCTATTTAAATACCTGGGTCTGCATCAAATAATGAGAAGATGTGTGCCTAATGATGAGCAGATTAGATTTTAACTTTTTTGCCACTGCTTCCTGTGGAGGACATTTCTCCGCCCGGGCAAGAGACAAGATTCAGAACCGGGTTTTATCGTCCACCTTATTTAAAGATTGCTTTGATTTTTTCAAAACTTGTACTCGGTGCCAGCAACTAGGAGGGGTCACAAAACGAAACATGATGCCTCTTACCCCAATTCTAATTATTGAAATTTTGACTGGTTTGTATAGACTTCCCACGGGCCTTTTCCCCTTCTTTGGTTAATATCTCTACATTTTATTATCTGTTGATTACGTGTCTAGTGGGTTGAGGCACCCCAACAAGAACCAATGACCACAAGGTTGTTTTGAAATTTATAAAGGAACATATTTTTTCTCGTTTTGGAACTCCTCGTGCAATCATTAGTGATGGTGGACCACTTTGCACTCGATCTTTTGAAAATTTGTTAAAAAAATATGGAGTCACCCATAAAGTATCAACAAACTTACCATCCATGCACCAATGGTCAAGCTTCGAGCTAGCTAATAGGAGATAAAACATATTTTGAAAAACGGTTGCCTCGACCGCAGCAAAGATTGGTCACTCCGTCTTACCGATGCTCTCGGGGCCTACCGTGCATCGCTCTTTAAAACCGTTTCGTATGTCTCCCTATAGGCTAGTTTATGGAAAGGCTTGCCATTTGCCAAGAGAGATGGAACACCGGCCATCGGGCTATTCGAACTTTTAATTCGATCTAACCTGCAGGTAGCAGCCATTTATTGCACTTTAAATGAACTTGAGGAATCAAGGAGGAATCGTGATGAAAGCTCCGTAATTTACATGAGCCGGCCAAGTTATTCCATGACAAATCTATTGCCAGAAAACTTCGAACCCAATCGTAAAGTACCGCCGCATACCTCCCGCTTGCATCTATTTCCGGGAAAGCTCCGCTCTCGTTGGACTGGCCCATTCATCGTTAAGGTGGTTTAACACACGGAGCCGTGGAGATTGAAAATCCGACAATGGACACTCAAGGTGAATGGCCGCCTAAACCGCTCCTGAACATTTCTCTCACGAGCATACCGTGACTCGTGTATCCGCCTACCAAAATCCTCCTTCCGCGCAACCTCATTCTCAATTTGTCAGAAATAGTTTTGCTTTTATTTTTGTTCTTGTTTTCTATTTTTATTGTTTTTACTTCATTTTTGCTTTATTTCATTTGCTTTTCAATAACATCTATAAAAATAAAAACCACAATGGCCTCTTATTTCGTGATTCCTCCAATCCTCGCTATGGGGTACTTAGTTCAAACAGACTGGGGACAATGCTTGTTTCGCTAGGGGGTAGGTGTACAAATCGGCTGAACGTAATCAGCACACAAGAGGTATGATCGCTGGGTCAAATTTTTCAAAATTTTGCTTCTTTTGAGTATTATGTTTTACCTGCACTGTACATACCCGCTTGATCTCATACACTCTCCACATCATCTTATTGCATGTACATCTTAACAAGCACACACAACAAGCCTTGTGTTCTTCTGTGGATTGTTCCCCCTTGCATTCTACCTACCTTACTGCTCGCACAAACCACAGACTCATGGTCAAAAATTTCTCCGATCGTGCCTGTTATTGCTTCCATTTGTGCATCAATTTAGCTGTTCATGTTAACTTCATGCATCATAGTCTTTGTGGAACATCTTGCATAATTGGAAAATTATTAGAGGCCATTATTTCTTTGCATACCTGCGGATTTGTATTGTCCCATCCCTTGCACCCATTTTGAGCTTAAAGTTGCCAAGTAAATTCGAGCCTTAGGAACCCTAATCAGTGGAATAGCCGTAAACCCTATGGAAGATTGCGGGTACCTCAAAAAAAAAAAAAAAAAAAAAATTCCAGTGACCAGGTCCATGAATATAGTCAGTTGTGGAATCTGAACAAGAGAAAAAGGGGACATGCAGCGAAACTCGAGATGAAAGGTCATTGAAATGCCAAATGATACATTAACACTACTGCTTCCAAGTGAAAAAAAAAAAAAAAAGAGAGAAGAAAAGAAAAAATCGGGCTTTTGGGAACACTGTATCTGCATGCTAAACATGTACCCGCACAACTTGCAAAAAACAAGTACAGTGAAATGAAAATTCAGACAACTTAAAACACGTGACCGCACAACTTATTCAAAAAAGTGGCAATGGGCGAAGCTCGCACTTGGCATAACTGAACTTTGTACCGGCACAACCTCGCCTGAATTGCGTAAAAGGCTCTTTAAACCCAAATTTTGGCGCCTCATATTCCATATGCTACTATCCCAATAAGAAGAGTTCTAGCCGTCATTTCTCTCACAAGCATTCCCAAGATCGTCGCTTCCGCGTGGTTTCCTGATTCAGCCCGTATTGGCTTGCTCGTAATCGGTTCGAAAAGTGGTAAGCCTCCCACAACTCTACTAGCATCAAGTGGATCTCTCCTGGCCACACATGGATCTATTCGTCGGATTTGGTTGATATTATTATGTGATTGTCGGTCAGGGGAGTGTAATGGCCAATACGGGCGTGAGATCAAGATCCGGCTGTGCACAGGCCACCAAAGGTCGCTCGGGAGTGTGTTTTGGGATATGATGTTTTATTTCCGGGCCATATGGTCGCACAGCACACATATTTCCATGGCACGCTCTAAGAATATCGGGAGAGGAGGCATCTAGTTCCTCTATGGAACAAGCTGTGAAGAAGCCGAAAAATCGATGCCTCCCACCGGCCAAGAAGCGGCAAGGGGAAAACTAATTGCATCCTCTCTTCGGAAAGTGAGGAATTATCCGACGTTGATGATGAAGAACAGAGGCTATGTTTGCCAAGACCCGAGGGAGAGCAATTTAAAAATGGACCCGCTCAATGGAAAATAGGGGTTTCCACTGCGAGAGGGGTGTTAATTTGGAAACGTTCTTATATTCTCATCCCATCAGGGGAATTATCCAGAATGTAATATGCACCTCAGGCACACCGAGGTTCATGGATACCTACCTTCGCAGTTCGAGTTCTACACCAACTTGAAGGAAAATCAGCGGTCGACAATCGTAGATTGGAAACTTCATGATGGGAGCGTACCTTCGCGGTCACTCCCGACTCGATAGCACACGCCTTACACTATATTCGCCTCGACGCCGGGATCGACCATATCCACTCGTGGCATCGACTTCGATGCCCGCCAGCCATCGAGGCTATGTGCACCCGCCGTGCCCATGAGTGGATTTAATTAAAAGAATTTGTCTCCCGGAAAGCTCAAACCGTAATACCCGATGAACAAGATCATTCACAATAGGATTGAGCATAAGGGTAATGAAAAGTCCCCCACCAAGAACAATGATTCGCTTTTGTAATGAGGTTATGATCGAAGTCAATTGACCATGCATTAGTCATATGGTGCGAACGAGGATTTCGCACACTGGCAGCAACCTGCAAGATATTCCATTCCCTCTACTCGGTGACTAGTATTGTGGAAGAAGGATGAGGGGAACAGCTTAAAGAACAGACGGTGTTATCAGGTCGGGCCGATCACAAATAAGACTGAGCTAAGAGCAAGGCAAAGATCCATACTAGGGGACCTCACCTCAACCCTTAGTGCCTTCGCACTTCCTCCTCGGACCACTTCATCCACAAAATCCCAAAGACCATCGAAAGCACACGCCTTTGAAGAGCGATGGAGCGGCGGATCAGGGGTGGCTCGCGTATTCTCGAAGCAGGCACTGGATCGACATCTTCGAGGCTCGAGAGCCACATTTTTCGTGGAGAGCCAGCGATGGCGATGCTACTTCTCCCAAAGAAGCTGAGGAGATCTCAGAGAATTAGATGACTGCGGTGGACGAGGACGCATTCTTCTGATGAGGATGAGGCACGACACAGATAGTTGTGTTAAGCCAGACTAGGGTGGTGTTGGCAATCGGCAGTGTAGCATCTAGCCATGTTATGCCAACACCGCTTTCGATCTTTTACCTTTCTTCGCTTAGCCCACTACACATGGGCAAACTTTTTAAGACCTCTTTGATTCTACTTATGTTTGTTGTTCCTCTTGACATTATGCATGATGGTTACGTGTTCTATGTTATATGATTGCTTACCTTATATCGATCACTACAGTTCATTGCTTGCATGACCACCTTACATGTCTTAAAGTCCATAATCCTTATTCAATAACTACCCAGAAGCCACCGTTATGATGTTCCATTGTGTAAGAATGTGGTTGGTTTAAATGTGAGTCACAGTCAAGTGATACTAAAGTGGGTGTAATATTTTACTCCATAATTGCTATTTTGAGATTCTTGCAAAGCTTGACTATACCGAGCGCCTTGTTGAGATTCATACCTAGTGGGTAGTTCCGATCTAAATCTTGCTAGGGACTAGCAAGATGCAGGTTGGGGGGTGTGATGAATACACATTTGAGTGATAATTACAGTAGAATTGAGCACATCTAAGTCACAATTTACCCACATTTGGTATAAGAATAGGTACTTCTAATTTCTTCTGTGTTTTTAGACTGTAAGGTGTCTTTTCAGTTTTAAACGTAGCGCATGATGTATGTCCGGAAGCCAATATGAAGCACTATGGATGTGGGTGAACAATTGACGAAGTCTCGGGAACTCCAGCAAAGCAAAGAAAGCACCGCTGATATCAGACTGGGTGACAACTTGAAATCGTACAGACAACTTGGTCGGAAAAGTGGCATGGACATATTGTACGGTTACAACTTAAACTTGTACCGGTACAACTTGCTTGAAAACCAACGAAGGAGGAGTAGGTAGGAATCTGTACCTAAGACAACTTAAACACGTATTCCACAACCCGCATGGAAATTACTGGATTTTGTCCGAACTCGATCCGCACGCGAGGGCACTCTGTCAACGAACCAAAAATGGGAAAATCACATTGAAGGGGATATAAAAGCAAGAGGACGGGCACAGGCGCTTTTTGACTTCTGTGTGTGGTTTAGGCTTTGAAAGGAGAAGAGTTTTCTCCCATTTTCGAAAGTGGGAACTCAGATCCGCATTTAAGATTTCTTTTCTATCGAAGTTTTAGATTCAAGCGCTTGTAATCTTCATTGTAAATACTTATCTTTGCTTTAAATCCTAACATCTCTTATTCATCCTTCTCAGCTTTATAAGGAATTATGATTTCCAAAAGGTAATCGCTTTTAAGGATTAATCGCTCTTTAATTATAATTATGTTCCTTATAAGTTTTATGGAGTTCTAAACCCCTACTCGTGGAAACTACTCGGGAAACTCACCCCGTCAAGGTATAGTCCTCAATTCCTTTGATCTTCACAATGGATTGTGTAATATTAATCACTTGTGCGTAAGAGTTGTAACCTTGCCAAGAGATTCTGACAACGTGTTAACGAGATATCCCTGCATACCAGGCTTCGATCATGAATGTGTTAAGGGTTCAGATTAATTGAGAACAAGTGTTTAGTATTACTCGATCATCTTTATTTTTCAAAGAGCATTTAAAGATAAAACCCATCAAAGACTCGTTTATCAATGGTTCCTAGATGAGTTTATAAAATAAGAGGTGGGACTTCTATATGATCAGATGAATGGAACCCTAAAATCCCAAGAATCGTTTTTCTATTTTAAAACATTCAAACCAATCAACCATTCACCAACCAACACAACCTTACAATTCTCTTTTTAAATCACACCCTTGAGAATAGCTCCTATTGGTCGATAAAATTAGACCACTCCCCGTGAGACGACCTGGATTCCCACAATATTACAATGCTCAGACAACTCGTAATTCCTACGCTGGGAATATGAATTTCTAAGACACGACAAGGATCGAAGGCCCCCGACTCAATAAAGTGGTCACAACTTCAATTTCTGTGGACTTTGTTTGGCCTAACTTCATGTTGCAACCTCAATAAATGGTCACCACCTCCCTTGTCCCCAACTCTTCTCGCTTAGTTACAACCTTCAAACCCCATGTCGCGGATTCCTCAACTAAGTTTTCACGTCAGCGACCGAAAAGCACGTCGCACCTCAAGTTGAATCCTTCATTTAAGAACGCGAACCATTGCAACTTCACCCTTTTCTCAGACCTCATTTATGGCTTCATCAACGGATCAACGTCGCGACCTCAAATTGGCGTCACGACCTCAGTTGTCTTCAATTGGCTTCGCGACCTAAGATTCTATCTTGAATATTTCTGTCGTATCAGCCACTATTTCTTAGTCTCAACTTCTATTATCGGGTTACCTGGTACTTTCGGTCGTAGCCTCACTTCGGGCCACGATTAGTTTGATAAAGCTCTATTTCTCTCTCAAGACTAGTCTTGGTGATGTCGACTGGACATAATCGAACCGACGAGCTTCTTATCGCGACCCAATTTTAAGTTGCGACCTCATTTATGCTTTGAGACTGCTTCCTTTTGGTTTTGCTAGGACCTTCGATTCTCGTCACAGAATTTTCGCAAAATTGAATTTGAGTAGGGATATCCATGTTTCTCGCATATGAATCAATACTTATCTTGCAAAATAATACTTCGTAAAAATGGATTGCAATCAATGAGTTTTTGACTCATCAAATTCCCTCAAACTTAAAATTTTGTTTGTCCAAAAGCAAAGAGAAGAAAGAATTGTTTGTCCTCAAACAATTGAGCTTTATTTTTAAGGACATTTTTCTAATTCAAACCACAACTTTATTCCACCTTGTAACTTGAAAAAGGAGATAGCAGCATCATTTTAAACTTCAGTTTCAACTGAGGAAAAAGGAATGGTTTCGACTTCTATCACAAATACAATGATGAATTCTGCATTTACACGCTCGCCAACATATCTTGCCCCCGTGAGTATGTGTAGGTCTTCAATCATTTTCATCTTCTTGTTGAATTAATTAATCTTCTTGGAATCTCCTTAGAAACTAGTCAAGGTCCCATAGGCTTGTTTTTCATATTGATCTCCACTAATGTAGGTAAATTCAACCTTCAAGATCAAAGAGGTCTTTCAGGCTTGTAATGTTAGGCTTAGGTAATTAGGTAGATAATTGGAAAATTTTGGTTGCAAATTACCCAGATTCCACTCTTCATTTCTATCTAATCGCCTTCAGCTTTCATCATTTTCCTTCATTGTAATATAGATTCTCCTCAATCTTGGTATGGTACATCTTTTTCATGGCATTTTGGTTTGCCACTTGCACCTTATCAGGCTAGTTCCCTTTTTCTATAACTCTTTTTGTGTGTTTTTTTTTTTTTTTAGGAAAGGGAATAATGTAATGTTTTGTCTTTTTAGGCTTTCTATCACTCTTAAAAAACTTTGGGCTATCAACTCCCATACCAGTTGGCATTAGGGTACTAGGTGTTGAAACACCCCTATGATCTTAATTTGCTCATGAGATAGCCACAAGACAAAAACTTATTCCTCTTTTCAATCTCTGCTTCTTTTCTCTAGTTCTTCAAGTTGTTTCTTCCTCCTCCTTCCTTGTAATGTAAGGAAATATATTCCCCAAATCCTGTTTCTTTCTTTTACAAGAAAAACTTTTTGTTCCTGAAACTCGGATACCGCTGGGGGTTTTACCGTTGTGATTACTTCAAGGAGAGGATCTGTGTTTCTAATTGTCATAATTGAAGAAATAAGGCTTTTTTAGCTCAAATCAGGGACTAGAGTGTATGCCTAGCATATAATGAGGGTAGGCTTGGAAAGGCTCAACTTCAAAAGATGGCCTCTATAATTTCTCATACCGCTTTTTACCTAGGATTTCACCTCAACCAATAATCTCACAAGTTCTAGACTTCGCATCCTTAATCAGAATCCCCGTAAGATGTTACTAATCATTTTCAAGGTTTCAAGAATTTTACGGACCATGTGTACTGTTCTTTCAAGACTTGTATTGACTCGCTGTTTATATACACAACTTCAATCATTTTATTTGTTCCTTCAGTAATATACCACTTCCTATTTCTATAGTTTAAACTTGATTTCAATTAATGCTGCAACTCCTAAATTCATTTTACTGATGTCTGCCCTTATTTATCTTTCATTGTTGTTCTTGGGATAAAACAAAATTGGTCATTTGATCATTGTACAGACCAGGCTTGCATATTTTGCATACAAATAAGTAATGAAACAAACAACACAATTCATCCAGTCATATCCATCTATCAAGAAACAACCAATTATTCACAAATCTATTTCTAATTCAGCAATTCACACACAAAAAATGGCAAGGAAACCAATTATCAAATGAAAATGTTATAACTCAGGACAATCTAAATGAGACACAATGGACTTCTATTAATAATTGAGAGAATATACAGATTGGGAGCTGCAAGGAGATTTTTCAAGTTCATTTTCTTCTTTTATATGCTTTGGGAGGTATGACATTGGGAGGGACTATATCAAAGCTAGCTAGATGAGGGTCAAACTTTGGAGAAGCCATCTCTGATCTTTGTCTCTCATAAGCAGGGGGTATTTCCTTTCCTTTTACATATATATCGCTTGTCAACTGTACTGCATTGATCAACATGTCTTGCCTTTTTCCCACCTGACGCACGTCTTCCTAATTCGTAGATGCACTCTAGTAGCTTCATTGCATTCTCGGTTAATCAAATCTAAGCTTCCAGCGATCTTCTTCGTACACACGTTATCGTCTCTCTCTCTAGTTGTTGATCCCTCTCCTTCATTAGCCTCTCAACTCTTGAACTAATTTCCTTGCACAAGATATTTAAAGGCTTCAATTTTCTTCATCATATTGCCCTCCATCCCTGCTTCTCTTTTTCAGAGAATATTTAGCAGTTCTGCATCCCGTTTGAACTTATTATTGTAGAATGCTTCCAAATTTGCTTTCATTTTTTCCATCATCTTTTCTTATTTTCTTTTCAGCTATTCTTTCCATTCTTCTTCTCTTTGTCTCCAGTTCTGCTCCCACATATGTTCTTTTCTTCTAGCTTCAGCTTCCAAAATTTTTTCCCTAATCTATTGTTGTCTCTCCCATTTCTGCTCTCTTTCTTCCATGTCCTTTTTCATTGATTTGAGCATCTCTATGATCTCTGCATTCTCTTCTCTCCTCCTAGACTTTCCGCTTGCTCTCAGTAAGTGCTTCAGACTGGTAGGAATGACTCAAATACTCATCCCGGGAATGTGCTTCTCCGCCACTCGTCGGATGGATAATCTTCTAGTATCGCCCCATCTCTTGTCTCATTCTCCCCGCCTGGCACCGCTTTCTCGCTTCCTAGCACCCACCTCCACTCATTCCTTTCCTCGCCTTTTCCTTTCGCCCCTCACACCCCGCTTAGGGTTGGGAGGGGAGACCCGAGGGCATTTTTCTTCTTCCTCCCACACTCCCTTCACCCCTGCCAAGAGACAAAGTCTGGTGATGGTGGTGGGGTGAGGGATCAGCCCTCTCTTGTTACTGTGGTGGTAGCCCTTGATGGACCCTTCAAGCAGGATTCCTATGTCTACTTTATATCCCTTCAAAAGGGCATATAAAATGATGGCCTCCTCGTTCCCTAGAACGGTTAAAAGAGATGCTTAGTCGAATCACTACGTAGCTAAGGAAATGTAACCATGTACCTTCGCTTCAGCGAGGGCTCTCGTTGGGATTGCGTGGTGGGGTTCTTCTTGTGGCTCCCCATTTTCCCTTTCTTCCCGCAACTAACAAAGATCTTTCATAGTCAGATTTTCTATCATCTTCTTATATTTCGAATTCACTCAGCTCCCTCAATTTAAACATTTCATTGATCCGTCTATGCCCGAAAGGCACCCAAACACCTCTCATGTAGACTAAATCCTCCTTCATGCCCACCATATTTGCATAAAACTCCTTGGCAAGAGCAGAAAATCCTGGCGCCTTGTGTTCACAGAAGAATCCCCAACCTCTTTTCTCTATTACCTCCGAAAAAGGGGGAATCAATTTCCCAAAACCCCTTTCACCCACGAAATTGGCTAAACAATATCTGCTCCACAACTCGTGAGCTTTGGAAACGAAGTCCTTGTCGCCTTCTCTATTGCTTCTTCCTCTTGTGCTCATATTTGTCCTTCTGCCTCTTTACAGCCCCTCGTGCAACCGCCGCTTCTTCTTCCTCTCGGGTCAATTCCTTGTTCGACATTGATTCCTTTTCCTCAGGCGCCGAGGTTCCAGATGAACCTCTTCCACTACCTCGACACTTTCACGCATAATATCATTAATCATTTCATTAAGATCTGAGATGTCGCCTTGATTTGCTGCCATGAGTGAAGATTTTTGAGGGTATTCAGTTCGTCGGTTTTGGGGTGGTTTCAGATTCAAACGATGGACGGTATGGGAAAAGTTGGAATGAATTGAAGATGAATGAAAGTTGTTGTATGGAGTGGTTTTTGATTTCACTTTTTTTTTTTTATAGGCTCAATGTCATGATTGGAAATGGGGAGTCGCGACATTAAATTTCGAGTCTCCTAATTAATGATTTTCATTAAATGCTGTCTTTAATGTTGCGACGCCCAAATGAAAGGTTTAAAACCTAATTTTATTAAGATTTGACACCCCTTCCTGTCGCGACCTAGTCAATTTTCTTGTCGCAACCTCGAGATGTGGTCACGACAGCAGGAATCATGTCACGACATGTTCTTTCTTTCCTTAGTTATTTTTGTCGCAATTCCTCAATTTCATCTGCGACTGCTCCTCCAACTTGTCGCTCAATGTCCAAATTTGGTCACGACCATGAATTGATGTCGCGACTGCACCAGATAAGCCCAAAAATCTATGTTATGACTAAATTTCTCATCATAATTTTATCCATTCCTATCCCGGTTGCGACTTAAACATTCTATCGCGACCAAGAAAAATTTCCCGCGCCTCCTCAACACCACTTCCAAAGAAGTTCACTTCACCAAATCCAATCAAAATAAGTACAATTCAATTCATATTCATCATTCAAATATTCATCAAATCCATTCAACTATGCATTAGATTCAAAATTGAAGCAAAAAATTTAAAAAAAATTCTCCCAAACTTTCAATCATGCTATATCGAAGACAAAATTCAATAAATAAGAGAAGAGTATACTGCCCCCTTTTATCTCTTGTGCATACTGAAGCTCAATGCGTGTAGATTCTCTTGTGTACACTCTTATTTGCCTTGCAAGAAACATACGTAATTTAAAGCAATAGTAATAAAATCACACAAAATTATCAACAACCTGTAGTACAAAAAGAATGTAAAAAATTTAAAAACAAATCAGATGGATTACCTTCTTCCACAAAGCCGCTTCAATTTCGAGTCTTTAGTCGGACTTGTTGCTATGATTTTGTTTCTCCATATTTTTCTCACTTAGAACTAGGAGTAAGTTTGCAAATCGAATTCCTCCCAAGTAATGCTTCAATCTCCGAATTACTGTCTTTAATTCCTCTTGATTACGGTTCTCGTGTCACCGCCCCAAAGGCTGTACTTGATACTACTCGTATATGGTCCACTCCATTTGATTTGTGCTTTCCCCGGAAAGAAGAGTTTTAGTCCTGGAGTTGAACATCAGGACTTGATCTCCCCGCTTTAAATTCTCCTCAAAATCCTTGATAATGCCATTTCTTCGTTTTATTCAGTAGATTCCTGACTGGTCTTAGGCTCTTCATTCTCAATCCTCTTCCAATTCATTTAGCCGAGTAGCCTTTCTTTCTTAAGCAAATTTCTCTTGAAGTCAAAATTCAAATTTTCGATTGCCCATAGCTTTATATTCTAGTTCAAGAGGAAGGTGGCAAGCGTGCCTTCACTAAAGACAACTCAGATGGGACATTCAAATGGGAGTTTTATAAGCAGTCTTGTATGCCCATAGTGCATCATCAAGTTTCGCAGACCGCCTTTTGGTCGAGCTTACGCCTTTTCAAGGATTTTCTTATCTCCTCGTTGGAAATCTCTGGGCCATTTCCATTTGTCTGGAGTGACGATACAGCCTCATAATGTGTTTGACGCATATCTACCCATAAGTTTATCAAACACTTTATTTGTGAAGTGGCTTCTTCCATCACCGATGATAATTCTTTGGGTGCCCCAATCTACTCGTATTCCTTCGTAAAAATCCCACAATCAGAGTTAGCATACTTTTTTGGATGTTGTCGCCTCAACCCATTTGGATACATAATCCACAGCTAGGAGTATGTATAAATTTCCAAATAAAGATGGAAAAGGCCCCATAAAATCTTATCCCCCATACATCAAACAATCGCATCTAATGTAAGATATTTTGCAGGGGCATTTCATGCCTTTGGTCGATATTTCCCATTATTCGCATTGATCACACAGTTTCACCCATTCAAAACAATCCTTAAAAATAGTAGGCCAATAAAATCCTGATTGGAGAATTTTGTGGGTTGTTTTGTCTCCTGCAAAGTGTCCTCCATATGGCGATGCATGACTGTCCCTAAATTATTCAAGCAATTTTCAAAACTGGATCCATACACTGTGAAATCATCCATGAAGATCTCCATAACTTTCTCGCTAAATTTAAGCAATACGATCATGCACCTTTGGAATGTAGCAGGAGCATTACACAAACCAAATGACATTCTTCTAAATGCAAAAGTTCAAAATGGGCATGTAAAAGTGGTTTTCTCCTAGTCCTCAGGTGTAATGGCAATTTGGTTGTATCCAGAATATCCATCAAGAAGACAGAAGTGAGGGTGTCCTGCTAACCTATCCAACATTTGATCAATGAAAGGCAAGGGAAAATGATCATTTCTGGTTATAGTGTTCAATTTCCTGTAGTCTATGCACACCCTCCATCCTGTCACAGTTCTTGTAGGAATCAATTTATTCTTTTCATTTCTGATCACAGTGAATCCACCCTTCTCGGGGAACCACACATGGACCGGCTCACCTAAGAAGGTCCTATTGCATATATAAACTTGCATTCAACCATTTCGCTATGCCTGACATCTCTATCCAATCTCGATTTGGAGGATCAACTCCGAGTTCGGGTGCGTAGACCATATAATGGGACTTTACCTGTTTTTATTTTTTATTTTGCCATAAATTAATCAAAATATCATACATATCAAAAGAACTACCACCAGAGGTGTCCATCAAAATCTATACATAGATCGAATCCCATTTACAGTATACAAAACCGCAGACTTTTTACATTTACAATCGTGAGCACGAACATGACCGTGATAAACCCTCACTGGGTGGCTGGCCCAAACCCGCATGCGTAAGCTTTCAGACGTCAACTCCCGTACTCTGCCACGTATTAAACCCGTGCTAAGCTTTACGCTTAGTGGGAAACATATGTCTTATGCATATACACATTTAAAGCATAAAATAATAACAGATATCAGAATTTTCATGCATTCATATAATGAACTTATATAATTACTTATGCTTATACAGACTTATACTTATTCGGATCTCCCATCGAAGTTACAGAGCTTATTACCCGTACTATTACGTAGCTTATAATTCCGCATTTCTTATCTTATAATTTACCTCGAACTCATACTCATAATGCACTTATACTTAATCTCCCGTAGGATTACATACTTATACTCTATCTCCGTAGGACGTATACTCATAGATTTCCTCGTATAGACTCGAGCGCCATAAAAGGCGTGCCTCTATACGGAGGTACTTATCCACATACTCATACTTATACTGCTCGATCTCCTTAGGAGTTACAGCTTATGCTTATATTAGTCGCAGATACTTATACATCGACCGATACTTATATCTATAGGGCTTATACATATACTACGGAGATTACACTTGTTTGGAGGTACCTGTAGGTACTACATAGATATTATGGAACGTATATTGGTATTGCGGAACTTATTCTTATACGAAAGTACCCGTAAGTACTACTTGTTCAAATGTCCCAAGAGACGTACACTTGTGCTTATATCAAACTTATCTTATACTCATACGGGAGTACCCGTGGAATCTTCTTGAGTTTATCCTTATCGGAGCTTATATGGAGATACTCGTAGGTTTCTGAGGATGTCAGTCTGAGAAGTATCGTAGGTACTCTGAGAGTGTCGAATCTGCAGGGTACCGTATGTATCGGAACTTATATTTATCTGAGAGATACTTTGTATCTTGTACTTGTACTCTGAGCATATCCTTGTCTTACGGATCTTATCACGAGATTATTCTGAACTGTCTTGTCTTCGGATCTTATTCTTGTATTTGGATCTTATACTTGTCTTACCGATCGCGCGGGATTGCAGTAGATGTATGGGACTTATGCTTATATTCGCGAGGACTTATGCTTGTTTTGCCAGATGCGGGGTGCGTGGGTACTCTTTGGACTTATGTATTTTTGCAGATCAGTGCGGAGTGGGTGTTTCTGGAACTTATACTTATTTTATCGATGCAGTGCACGTGGTTACTGCATAGCTTATACTTATTTTTCTTGATGCGAGGTACTAGGTAGATTTTTCTGAGGACTTATGCTTATTTTCTTGTGCGAGTGCAGGTGGGTGCTCTGAGCTGTCGGATCTGGGGGTACGTGGGTACTGAGGAGCAGTGCAGGAATGCGTTCGGATCTTTACTCTATATTCTTTATTTGGGAGTCTTATCATATATCTGTTTGACTACCAAGACCGATCATAAGAAATGAGTAGGATGTAGCCTGATAAACTTTGCAGAAGGTACAATATAGTGCGGGTTAGAAGCCTTGATCAAGCGTGGCTACCCACTTGTGATAGGATGTCGTGGCACCAGCGGGAGTCTTGAAGCACCGATCAAAGCGTATTTGCTTCACATAAGCGGGAGTCTTAAACACTTAGATCAAGAAGTGCTGCCACGTAATAGGGTGTCGTAGCAGACGGGAATCTTGAGTCTTGTTCGAGTGTCGTGTAGCGGTCGGAATGTCACTCATTCATTCTTTGGTCAGTAGTCCTTATTATCATATGTCTTTCAGAACTTTTAACCTATCTTTATCACATTCTATGTTCATGACATTTTTCTTTTCAAATCGTTTTCATATTTCATATCATATTCATATTTCATGAACACATCTTAAATATTTCATTTCCTATACTTTTCTTGTTTCATGCCTATTACATTTGGCAATTCATATACTTGTACAGTATGATGCTATGTATTCACACATCATTTATGTATTATTGTCTCTCTATAAATCTATTTTACTTAGAAATTGGAATCATTACAATTGGATCATCCAAACTAAAGTTGCTAGCATTTTCATACTGACTAATTGATTGGGTTACACCCGAGGACGGTTGCAATACTCATTTTCCAGAGCCTTGACTCCATATTTGATACTAGTTATTTGTATTCATTTGAAATCCCTGGGTGCTAGGGTTCTCCTCCTTTGGAATCACCGTCGAGACACTTAGAAATTTCGAGTTACGTCCTAAATGCGGGATTTACTATGTCTCGAGCAGGCAGAAATTGGCTTGAGCATGGCGCTGAGTGAATTTTGGGCCACATAGAGTCGGGTCGAGGGCCTGTTTAATGATGTTTGGTTCTCCCTGAGTCCTAGTTTAACCGGTAACTTAAAGCACTCAAATCTGATAAGAAATAGCGAAGTTATGGTAGAAAATCTGACGGCTGTCAAAAATGAAAAACATAACACTACTTATGCCAGGTACGGCTTTGACTGTGCCAGTGCAGTCTCTAGTTGCCCGAAGTAGTAGAATTTCACCATATTTCATGCATTTTTCTTCCATAAATCACTTATATTATATCCTTCATCAAAAACTAACATGGAATCCCTCAACAGGCTCCTGACACTTTTAATTTGCAAAGAATCGAGGATTCATACCAAAAATTCTGATTCTACAAATCCTTGGAATTGTGAAAGGATTCCATCTCTAATCATTATCAACTAGGGATTTTCAACCAAACTTCCCTTAAATCTAGAGTTAGGATGTCTTCCTAAGAAAACCCTAGAAAGGAACCAATTAATGTCAAGAAAACCTAACAATTCAATACCAATCAATTTGTATGCAAATCATACAGTCATGTATCCATACTAGAATCCATACCTTTGCTTGATTTCTCCTTTCTTCCTCTTCTTCTTCTCCCTTCTCCTCTTCTTCCCGTAGCACTTGTTTGGAGACCAAAAATAATCCTTTTTTGGTCTCCCTCTCCTTTTATAATTTAAGTCTCTCTTATTTACCTTATAATCCTTCATCTTTCCATTTTATTACCTACAATTCTATTATTTTATACTTTGGCCTATAGTCTTATCAAGAATTATGACTTTCAAGCCCCTTTTTACAATTCACTTTTTCCTTATAACTTGCCTTAAAATTTTCGGTCTCGTTTAGTGTTTCGCATTTAGCTGGCAAACGTTAATTATGCTTACAAAATCACCATAGCGTATAACGGCGAGGTATATTTCGGGATGTTACAATTTCAGCACCTCTTTTCTGACAACATCTTTCATCACAGGATTCAGCCTCCTTTGGTGTTCAATAGAAGTTCTTGCATCATCATTTAGCAATATCTTGTGCATGCAAATGGAGGGACTAATACCCTTAAGATCTTGATTGACAGCGATGGCTTCCTTGTACTTCCTCAGAATTTTCAGCAGCTTTTGTTCTTCAATTTCAGTCAATGCAGCTGATATGATTACTGGTTTTTCCTTTTGCAGTTCACAGAAAGCATATTTCAAATGGCCCAGGCAATTCCTTCAATGTAACATACACCTTAGTCTCTTGTTCGGTAGCTTTTACGTTCCTTCTTTACATACATGCTGCCCGACTATTTTCATTCAAAGCTCAAGGAAGCTGTTTCTTTGTTTGCAGACTGGAAGGCAACAATTCATAATCGTCTCCCGATATGCGATTCATCTCAATTTCATTGATAGAATGTTGAAGATTACAATCAAAATTCAATTCAACAACATTATGACTCTTTGTTTTCTATGGCTATACAACTTCCTGTCGAGCATCGAGGTTGTTTCCAAAACCCTTGTTAAAGTTAAAGTTGCGCCCCCGAAACTTAGGGTGCGGTGACTACGATCAGCACATGGAAAATCTATCATCATTATCATGAGGCAACATATCTGATAAATGACCTCAAAATAAATATCCCAACTTCTATATTCCAAGCTAGTCGAAATGTATTTCTCTTAATACACATACGTATTAAAATTCTGATTAATACATGTGCTCCCAAAAACATCAAAGCCACAACCCGGCTTTCTTCAAAATCGGTCTCTAAGAAGAGTCGTCTTCTCGAACACCCCTGTACCTGAAAAAAATGTTCCCTCAACAGGGTGAGCTATCGCCCAGTAGTGGAATCACCCTAAATGGGTTACTTTCTCCGCTTTAGAATTGCATGTCACGATACTTCCGAATTTAAACACAACAAGTAATCGTGATCTACTTGAATGTCGTGTCCCGTTCCCATGTCTCGAGTCTCCACGACTCCCTCACACTTGCCTAAGCTATGTATGAGAAAAATATCATTTCAAAACAAAACATGTTGTTCTTGAAAATACCTTCTGCAAATGTGTCGGTAAAAATAGGAGCCTTCTCTCAGAAATAGTGGTTGGTGAGCTTCTAGAAACGGTCATGGTCCTCATCGCAGAAATGATCAGATTGGCCCGTCCCAACCCAATTCTGCGAAAAATTATCCTGTGAAATTCTTTACTTAACCCGTATTCATTACCGGAAAATTCATATCGTGCACTAACACCTAATCTCTGGATTCACCGATTGCATATGAAAATGCGATATGCCATTTCAAAATCATTTATACAATATATATATACCAATATATTAATTATCTGACATTCTCAAATTTGCAATTCACATATACATGTAATTGACAATATGGATAAAACAACGCTGAGTGCTTCTGGCGAAGCGATTAATTCATCTCAATGGCCTATACTCACAATTATATTTCATATAATTGAGTAAATCTAATTTTATCTCCGATGGGCACATACAGCACGAATTTACAATTTTATTTTAAGCTGAATTATTAAACAAACACCGAAACAACCCTGGATCACGGACTGTCCAAATGGAAGCTCAAAACTCTCCAAAAATTTCCACGCCGGTTCGAGGTGAGGCCGTCAAAAGCGGCCCAGCTCCACGGCCTCAAACCAACCTGGCTTGTTCTAACAACCCAAATAAGGGTAAAACAGAGTAGGATGAAACCACTGCACTCGCGAGTTTGTCAAAACTCCAACTTTTGGTGTCGTGCGTAGCTCGTCGCGTAGATCAATTCGCCTTGACCCAGATAAAAACCCTCGATCCAGATTTTCGTAGATCTGAAAGTAAAGAAGAAATAATAAAATAAAATCTCTCACCCAGACGCCTCTACCGCCAGAAAAAAATGGCCTCTGCTTGTTTGATGATTTTTTTCATTTTCTTATTATTATAATATTATATTAATGTTATTATTATTATTATTATTATTATTATTATTCTTATTATTATCGTTTGATAACTTGATTTATTGTCCCATTGGTTCATTCGTCGAAAATTTTATTTCTTTCGAGTTTAATTATTTTAATGAACTTTAACAAACATTTTTCGACTTTCCGAAATTTTCCCAGCCAATCTTTATGCAGTCGTTGTGAGTTTATCGCGAGAAAATGGTAAACCATAACACCTGAAATTAAATGAAACTCAGATCGCTGGACCTTAGATGATTGAAACAATCGGTTTCAGTGCCAAGATACAAGTTTGATTCAGCCGAAATTACCGTTTACCCTTTCTCGAGAAAAATTGGTTTTTGGGGGTTTCATAAAAGTGCACTACTTCCTCCCCTACCCTTAAGGTCAGTTCACCCTTTTTCACATCTATCAAGGTAGCTCCAGTTGCTAAGAAGGGTCTTCCTAGCAGCAAAGGAACTTAGGTATCCTCTTCCATCTTCATGATCACAAAATCCACAAGAAAGATAAATTTCCCCACTTTGACAAACACATCTTCTAGAACACCTTGGATTTGTGCCATGGATGCATCAACCATACGCAGTAATGATTCTTTGTTGGGGTGAGTTCCTAGCTCAATCTACGCAGCAACGATAGAGAGGCATTAAGTTTATCTTGGCACCGGGGAATCACATAAGGCCTTCTTGAATTCATATTTCCTTATCAGGGGAATGGGTGAAGTTTGCTGGGTCCTTCATTTTTAAGGGCTTTATTTGGATAAGCGCCTTTGCGGGTGGTCGGGTTCACCGATTCCCTTCCTCGGCGATCTTCCTTTTCTTGCTCGATTATCTCCTTCGAAATTTTGCATAATGTGGCATTTTGGATTGATTGCCTGCAGAAGGCATGATTTCTATTTTCTTGAAGATATCGAAATTTAGAAATGCCTCTTTCCCTCCTTGCTTTACGAAGCCTGCAGTAGCATTGCTGAGTGTATAAGCTTGTGCTTTTCCTTGTGTTTGCTCCACGCGGCTTCTCCGAGTACATTCGATCGTGCTGTTTCCTTGCTCCTGCCATATTCTTGTCTTCTTCCTTTCCAGTTTCTTCTTGTTCTTCCTCAGTCCCTTATTCCCTTTCTTTTACATTTATTTGTTCCCCTACTTCTTTCCCTTCTCTGACTAAGTGCCATGGAGTCCTTTGGAGTTCTTTAGGTGTCACTGGGAATGCACCCTTGTTCTAAGTGCACGGATATTCGGGGCGAATTTGCCACTACTTGTGTTTCAGGGTTCTTAATTTTGGCGCATATTCTTGAAAAATTTGAGTATCAGATTTGAAAACTTCATCGAATAATTTGTTCATGGAGGTGTAGCGGCCTCTTGTTGCTCCCCGTAGGCTATGACATTCTGATCTTGAGTGGTTCTTCTCTTACCCCAATAGTCATTCTTGTTTCTCCTTCTTTGCTGGCATTGTTGGAACTTAGGTGGTGGATATCCTTGTTGGGGATTACGCCCTTGTCTTTGACTACGTAGTCCCTCCACCATGAGAGAGTTCTCATGGTTCCTCGATCTTGCACGGATTGGTGTGTGGGCGGGTTGGGATTTGAGAAGCGAAATGGTAGCTTGGCTCATTCATGTACTTAGCTGCTTTGACCCATGGGGTCCTGGTTGATACTGGGAAGGGGCGAGTGGAAGCATGCTTAGGCATTTCTCAGCACCCCCAGGCTTGAAGTTTTGCTTATCCTCGGAGTAAAGAAAGAAAGAGTTGCTTGTCCCAATGATGGAGAAGAAAGAGTTCATTTAAACACTTTTTTATTTAACCAAAACTAAGTAATCAAGTTTTCGAGGGGTATGTGATACATATTATCAAAGGTGCAGCATAAGTAGGCATAGGGAATATGATCAAAAGATAATTTATTCATTTTTAATAGTGAATTAATCTCATAATAGACAAATTTAGATCATGGTTCTCAATAGCAGTGTGTGTGTGGTCTTCCCCACCATCCAAACAATTGCAAGCTAGATGAGTTTATGAGGTGAGATAAGTACGCGGATCTCTGAGATAATTTATTTAGGTTCCATAAGCTTGTTGTTCTTATCCTCTCCTTGTCACGGGGCACACACAACTCTCGAGATCAGTAAGGTCTTTTATAAGCTTGTAATGTAAGGCTTAAGGAAGGGGTAGTTAGTGAGTCATTTAGAGGCTAGAAAACTTACCCGAACAATACATTTTTACTGCATTAGCGACTCCCTCTCCATCTGATTCTTTATCAGCATAGTGACACTCTCGGCTTTTGAAATATGTTTAGGTGCATCCTTCCATACTCCTCATATCACCTTTCTGCATAAATTCTACATTCATTCAACAAACACCAAGAAGCATTTTTCTTCAAAACAAGGTTATTAGAGTGGTGCAATGTCAAAACCCCCTTAAGCTTTCTACCAACCCTTAGCAAGCTTTAAATCAATAGCTCTAGACCCGGTGGCCTTAGGGTACTAGGTGTTGAGACACCCCTTAGGATTTACTTGCTATAGGGAAGGAAGGCTACAAGGCTAGACTCACTCCTCCTTGACTTTTTATTGTATTTTTGCTTCTTTTACACTTGATATTTTTTTTCCCTTTTTACCAACCTCTTTTTATTTTCAACTTAACTCATTTCAACCAATTTGGAGTTATTTTTCCTATGGAAAAATAACTCCCTCAAACTTGCTCTTCACCACATTTCTCAATTATGTTCAAATCTTCATGTTTTGGGTGAGTTTGGTTCTTTACTGAGGGATAGTGATATATAGGAAGGTTATTAGCTTCAAACTTGGTTTTATAAGAAACAGAATTTTGGCTTTTAAGGCTCGACATCTTGGTACTAGAGGAATATGCAT